>NAPT01000064.1:0-71016 GCA_002927785.1 Cladonia uncialis
TTTTATTATTTATAATTAAGATTATCTAATCTTAATTACTTTAGTATTTTATATTATTTCTATATATAATATTATTAAATATATTAATTCTTTATAAACTAGTCTATAATATAAATTTATTAATAAAAAAAATTTATAAAATTAGTATTATTAACTCTATTAAAGTTTTATATTAGAATTGTATTTTTATAAGCTAGTAGTATTACTTATATAGAAGTATTATTAATTAATATATTATTATAAATTATTTAGAAATAATAAGATTTTTAAAGTATCTTAGTCTTTAAAATATAATAAATTATAAGATATACTTTAATCTTATACTTAGATAGATTATAATATATAAGATTTTTATAGAAGTTTAATTTATTTATTTTTAATTTTTTCTAAATTTTAAAATTACTATATAAATAAGAAAAAATAAAGTTATATATAAAAAAAACTATTTCGAGCTATAGAGTATAATAGAGATATAATAAATATAATAATATAATTTAATAATCTTCTAGTATTTATAACTTTATAATAAATAGTTTAATATTAAAGCTTTATAATAAAGATTATTAAAATATAATAAGTAAGTAAGTATAGATATAATAGTATTAAATATTAAAAATTAATTAGAATAGAATTAAATACTTTAAAAATAGAAGTAATAATAATAATATAAATAAGAATAATAATAATTACTTTAGAATCTTATAAAGATTATATCGTAGTTATTAAAGATTAACTTGAATAGTTAATATTTAGTAGAAATAGAAGGATGATTAATTCTAGTAGTAGACGAGGCCTCTACTTAAGCTAATTCTATGACTAAGCTAGCTCTGCCAATCATACCTTCCTTCTAGTATTGGGTGAACTGGTAAGGAAACCTTTGGATGTAGCATGACGGCGGTACGACGGAAGGACCACCAGTGGGTATGGTGGTCAAGGTAGCTGTAGGCCCAAGTGGCTTATTCCAAGGTACAGGGTAGGAGGCTTGACAGTCGTCTTACCGCATCCAAGAACAGTCTTCTGAACCACGCAAAACGGAAAGTACCGGACCGCGCGTGCCGTAGAAGGATTTCGAATGTGAATGGCTAGGACAACAAGATGAGTTGAAGACCCTGATACCTGATACGGAGTACAAGATTCTATGACCCCGCACACAAAAGCAGCCTCTCGTTTGACTGCAACGTCAAAGCCGTCAGGTCATAGTGTGAGAGCCGTCTGACTGCAGCGTGCGTGGCGTCTGACTGCAGCGTACGGGCAGTCTGACTGCAGGATGAAGGCTGTTCGACGGCCGCACCACCTATGAAGGAACAGATTGTAGCAAAAATCAAGTCTGGTAAAACCAATGACAAATGGACTGAGCTCATTTCAAGGTGTGTTGCAGATCAATCTGACATTCATGTACAGGTATGCTCTAGCCAAGAATCATACCCCACCCTCCATGCCAAGGCCACGCCAGTAGGAGTCTACTGACTGCGGTGTGGGTTCTGTGTATCCGCTAGCGACCGACCCACTCAACAGTAGTACATAGTCTGCGAGTTTCAGTAGTATCATCAACTTCTGTCGCGTACCCTTCGTGATAGGCGCATTCAGCAGCGTTAGCTACACTAACGCACGAACAGGGTGCAAAACTTGGCAGATAGCACAAATGGAAGCAAAAGTATTTGCAGCCAATCGATTGAGTGAGGATTCTGCGATTAGTGTAGCGGTGAGTGACCCAAAGCTATTGCGATGCCGTTTTTCCCGCACGACTTGTATGCAACGCTTGAGGATCTAGACCGGCTCCATTGGGACAGCATATATACTGCTCTTTCATCCGGCACCTTGTTCAAAACCATTGAATCATTAGGATTATTCTGTAAGCTCAACGACAGCCCCTGTCTACCGAACTTAGTTTCCGACCTCAATCATGCTTGGAAGCGTGCTCCCATTCTCTCCGGACCTGGCAGACAGGGTCTCGGAGTATTGTGAAAGGCATTCAGAGGGTACGCATTCGTTGCTCCGTACACTTGTTATAGCATATCAAGCTGACAGCTAAATCCTACCTTCCAGCGCTGCCTGAGATCCTGGATAAGCATTGGGAGTGGACGGTCCACCATCGTGTTGATTCCGAAATGATGTCGTCCAAACTGCAAGGTCAATGGATGATTTGGATGGCCCAGTGGATAGCCCCAAAGCGAGGTAAGCCTCATTCAACATCCGTACCTGTTCATAAATCAAACTTGAGCTCAAAATTATTCTTCCAGTGCTCGAGATTGGCACATACACTGGGTTCTCCGCAGTAGCTTGGTACAATGGTACAAGGGCCACTAATGCAGAGATTGTGACGCTTGATTTGCAATGTGAAGTATTGGAACATGCACGCAAGTACTTCAAAGAGATTGCAGCGGATGATCGAATCACGGTGATTGAGGGACCAGCTGCCGAAACGTTAGTATAGATTCCCTCGAAAGCGATGTGTCCATGCTCTTCCAACTCAATGCTTCGGATTTTTAATTGACGAGTCTCCTAGGCTGAAAACGATCAAAGGCGAGTTTGATCTCATCTTTTTCGATGCAGACAAATGGAATCAGACGGTGTATCTGGATCTCATCTTGAAACAGCGTCTTTTGTCTCCTAAAGGTATAATCCTTGTGGACAATGGTAAGTAACCTTCTCCAAGCGAGCCTGCAATGCTGCTATTAGCGTCTCACTCCAATCCTCTCTATCAAGCATTGTTGACAGTTCTAAAGTCTTCGCCCGCGGTATAACTATTGGTAAAGAATTCAATCCCTATCTCGAGCCGCTAAGAAGGCCGTTCTGGGAAACGGCTGGCGAGGCGCTGCGGAAAAACAACAAGGTCTTCCTTGAAGATCCACGCGTTGACACATTGATACTACCTCTCTTCGACGGAATCACACAAATCAAATGGAAGGAAGGATACTTGGATAAGATAAGAGATTAGCTACATAACCCTTAATTTTCTTTAATAAATATATCAAGTAAAGGATCTTAATAAATAAAATAATAACGCAATCAGGATTTGAACACAAATTCGAGCCGTCCCAATAGACGTTTTCTATGCCCGAGCTCGACCTTGCTAGATTTCTTCCACGGGTCTGCATCCCAGAAGCGATCCTATAGGGAGTGTGCTCTCGCGAAACGGACATGCAGCAAGGAGGAAAAGACCGCGCATATGCTTAATAAGGCCTTGTATAGGCCGCTCTCCGGGAAAACAAACAATGGGGATGCCAAACATCCTCGGCCCTCCTTTACAACGGTTGTGAAGCTCAAGTGCTCAAAAGTCGAGTCGGTGCATCAAGTCGCAATTTCCATCTCGAGATCACGTTCGCTCTCGTCACCGGGGAGGTTGACTACCTAGTAGACTGGGTGCCCTTCCTATGTATGCGCTAGCGAAAGCTAATGCAGGCTTGCAGCTAGCCTCCAGATAAGAGACTTGTTGCTGGTTTCCGGGAATTACTGTCGGTCTAACCGAATCCTCCTCAGACTCACACGGCTCTCATGCTGATGCGTCAGACAGGGCGAAGGGAGGGGGGAGCGTTTATTCCTCGTACCACTCAGGTTTCGCAAATACCTACTGTACATGCACGGATTGTTCAGACAAATCTTTGGATACAAAGGTTCCCCACCACACGAGGGATCTGCTTTTTCTTGCCGTTTCCTTGCTTGGCTTCGAATCGGGTTCGTTTCCTTTGGCCTACCATGCCTACCTACCTTACTTTGGACAAGTAGCTTTTGTCCGTGTGTTGCCTCGCTTTCTTAAAGTATTCAAACCATTCAATAGAAATGGGCATATTTTTGCGTGGATAAGTGAGTCAGCGACGACGCCTTCTTCATGAGATTGCCAATCGTTGTAATCTCTATTCCATTTGATATTTTAAGAAAAGAAATCTGCCTTTCTGTCTATCTGTCTGTCTGTCCCATATTCATAATGTCGTCTATTGGCCCCCAAACACCCCAGGGGCAGCAAGTGGCCTTTGATGCCCGCTACGTCGAAAGCCTCATCCTTGACAAATCAAATATTACAGCTCGAGACTACGCCACGGGACTGGACTTGCTGCGCAATTACTCCAAGATCCCCGAAGAGGAAATTACGTCTCACGTGGCAGAAATCGTAATATAATTTTATCTTCCCCGTTTTTTCTTACCTCAAGTTTTAAGCTCCCCGAAACCGTTTACCGTCTGATATCTCCCCGTCTAGCAACGCCGCGCCTACGCTATCTGCCCATACCCGTGTATTGGTCTTCTCCGCTTCCTTATATGCTCCCTCTCCGAGCACCCACTGTACCCTATCGTCCTAACCCGCTTACACCAAAACGCCACCTTCGTCGACCTCGGCTGCTGCTTCGCTCAAGATATCCGCAAGCTCGCCTATGACGGCGCCCCCACATCCAACTGCAAAGCCATTGACCTCGAGCCTCGCTTCTTCGACATGGCCGAAGAGCTATTTAAAGACAAAGGGCGCTTACAGGCGTCATTTTTAGGCGCCGACATCTTCAACCAGGACGACGAGACGTGGGCAGCGTTGAAGGGGCAGACGGACATTGTACACGCGTCCAGCTTCTTCCATCTATTCGGGCTGTCTAAACAGAAGCAAATTGCCCTCTTCATATCTTGCTGGGCTAGACCTGTGCCAGGGAGTCTGGTGCTGGGGTTGCAGCTGGCGGCAAGAGGAAAACCGGAACATATACCAGTGGTGAATGAAGGGGAACCTACGTTCTGCCATTCTTTGGAGAGTATGCAGTCGTTGTGGGATGAGGCGGGGAAAACGGCAGGTTTGAGCCGGAGCGCCCTGAGGTGGAAGGTCGACTTGAAAGAGCGAGATGTACCGAAGAGTCATCGGATCGGATTACTGAGTGACGAGAGGCTGAGAGAGGTTCTCTGGGCAGCTGAACTCGTGGAAGACAAGGATTTGGTGTCATGAGTGTGAAGTATAATCAATTCCCTATTGTGGGCGCGAAGGTGCTTGCCGCCGAGCAGACCGAGACGAACAGAGCAACCGCTAGTGAACGCAGTTAAAGCACTTTGAGGAAATAGCACTTATAGATTACTTCTCGATTATATATACATGATACTGTGCCTCTGTCACCCGCGTTCCCGTGTCTATTGAGATGAGCGCACTGTCTTCCAAGTGGCAAGGGACTGTAGGGCTTGACAAAGCGCTCGATAATCCCTACTACTCTAAGTCCTGGTACTCGAGCTGGAACAACGTGTTGGCGCCACATATGTCCTTCGTCTGTCGGAGAGGCAATCGTTCCGTACAAACTCTTGATTTGACTTCTTCAATATGTTCATTATCCTCTAGACCGTTTTTACACTTCTTCATGTACAGCAAAGTCCCTCTGCACGGAGATTCCTTTTCCTCTTTGCACAGCGAGCGACTGCGTGTCTTCAAATCCACTCTCCATCCGCCCATCACTATGCCATGGAGATGCGAGTGTGGCACGAGTTGGGGCTTCCACTGTGGTCACCGTGCCTCCAAGCTCGATATCTTGTGAATCTTGAATGTTATCGGTCACAGCGCTGTCATTGATACGCTGGAAGGTGCGCTGAGTGCTTCTAGCCGATGGGTTACTGTGCTTGTGCTGAGAAAAGTAGCCCGCACGACCAACCCACTTTTTCAGGACAGGGCCGAGGACGAGGGATGAGGCAACCATGATCGATGTGGCGGGCTCGATGGCTGAGAAGATATCGAGAAGGGTGCGGCTGTCAGTGAAGTCGTCGAAAGCTATAACGGTGGTGTAGTATGCGCGCATGGCGGAAACAATTATGGATCTTTTTGGTTGTAATGGACCTGATCAGTTTTACTCCTTGTAGAATCCTATAGCAGGACACGGTATCGGCACATGGGACTTGTTACGGTGCAAAAGACCAGTGAAGACTTACAGAATGGCAATGCTGAAGATAACCGCAAGAGAAATTTGCTTTATACGAGGGATCTGCAGTTTATAAACCATAGGTAGAGGCAATAGTAGAATGAAAAGATCCGTCACTGCGTCGATAACGCCGACAGCTAGGTATCCAGCGTCGCGGTTGGCGCAGTGCCCGCCAGGTATAGTGACGTCCCAGGTGTAAGCTATGGGAACGCACCATGCCCATGTCACGGTGGAGGCAAGGACGCCCCAAGCAAAGATAAGAGACATTATGATATACGTCGCAATTCTGCAGGCAGTTCGGTCAGCGAGAATGCTCAGGTCAGTATAAGATAAAACACGACAGCGGACTTCACCTAAACGATCGAATGGCGAAAATGCGTTTGTAAAGGAGGCAGATGCTCCATTTACTTGAGGTCATCTCCAAGCCATAGCAGACACCCTGACCGGCTAGGATCTGGAATACTTGCTTTCAGCCTATCATTCAGACTGTTTTTAGGGCGAGCTTCATACCCGGAGGCTCGCCTCAACGTTTTTCGGCGAGACTTCCTTCTCGGGATGGCCAGCAGCGCCTAGGATGATGGCTAGAAGATCTATCAGTGAGATGCATCCATCCAGGCTTATAGGGAAGCTGACCGCAATACATCAATATACCTTGAGCGTAGAATGCTAGCTGTTGCCAGGGTCAACACAAGATATCAACAAGCCTTGCTGCATTTGATTTACCAAAGCCAGGAAGACGAGATAGTCCTCGGTCACAAAAGACAGCTTCTTTAAATGTCGAGCATATATACGAAGGGCGACAGCAACAGTGGCAAGCAGCAAGCATGCAGTGTTGAAGCCAAGAATAGTTCTCGAGTGTGCTGTGGTGAGCCCAATGGCGGGCGTTGAGCGCTGGAAAATCTCCATGTTTGTTCACACTATGTAGAAGCGAAAGCAGATATTTGATCCGCCGTCTGAACTATATGAAAGCAGCGGACCGGACTGGCGTAAGGCGGACATGAGAGCTTCTAGGACTAGCTGGAACAAGAAAGAAAAGAGAGTACGGTAGGATACTGGATGGTACGTCATAGCTGAGCGAATGGCATGAAATTTCTCTTTTTTTTGCATGAGTGGGCATGTGTGTGTATCTGCCCATGTGTATATGTGGCGTGATGCATTTATGCTGTAGGAACGCGGCAAAGATTACTTGGTAGAAGAGTTGTTTTGAAAAATTGTCCAGATCTACACTGCACAACCCCTGTCTCCGATACGGCGCAACCCTTCCCGAGGCAGGTAAAGCAAGGTGACCTCGGAGCCGGTATATCAATTTTCGAGGCTGTCGTTGACTAGCTAGATACACCCGTGGATTTCGTACTGTAGACTTGAGTCAAGGTTCCTTTGCTCAGGAACATGAAAACACAGTCTCTTGTGCTGGCTTCGCAAAGGCGACGACAGTTGATATATAAAGCACTTGAATGGTTCGCCAGTACTTTTACCGTAGCTATCATGCAGTAAGACGGTGAGATCTGCAGATGCACCAGGTACTGGACTGGGCACCGACTTGTAATCACAGCATGGTCTTGACAAGTGGAGGAATGATACATCTGTCGGCTAATCGGAAATTGGCCAGCAGAACTCGCTCTAGTCTTGGAACCAGAAAGTAACTTCGAGCTCTCGGTAGCCAATGGCTGAAATAGAACATCTTCACCTCAATCAAGTGGTTCAATCGAAGCACACACACACACACACACGCACACACACACACGCACGCGCACACACACACATGTACCTTGCCACAAAGCTCACAACACTCAGGATTATTGCGCCACTAAGGTCTAGAATCACAGGGTTTCTATCGTTATTAAAACAACCGTCATCAGTCATCACAGCCAGGCATTTCCTTATGCGCGCTGAGCCTGCAAGTCACCTAGGCGCATCAATGAAGGTAGTTCTTGCATGTTGAGACAAGATATGTAAAATAAGACTGCATCGCCTAATGAGCTAAACTATGGGAGGAAGCTCCTAATATATCTTACCTGAAGCCAACATAGTGGTAAGCAATAGAGATGGAAGACCCTAGCATGGTGACGCTGTACTGGGAATGAGAGCATTGCAGCCATATTGCAACAATAGTATTATTAACCGGCTACTACTTAGAATGGACAATGTCAGTTGGGGTAATGATCTGCGTCCTTGCATGAAGGATGCACCCCGCTCGCAGCAACTACCCCATACGTCTTGTTGCTCAATGAAAATTCCGAAGGAGGGGGCGATCGACTCTAATCATACACATACGGATCTGTTCTGATGTCATGTATTTTACATGACACCAGGACTGCTCGAGATATACGAAGCCAAGTGCGATACGGAAATTTCGAATGCTAAGTCTCTAAATTCCGATCGCATCTGCTACAGGAGCATCTACACTGTCACCAAGCTTAGCTGCCGTCTTTACCAGGCCGGAATGGAATGAAAAGAGGCTAATGCATGTTTGATGTGTGTGAGCCGATTCATAGAATCTCAAGTCTGGCAGCTGTATACGCTTTCTCGTCTCATGCCGTCTGCCTTCAGGATACCATTCTCCCGTCTATAACCTCGCTTTCCCTTATTACGAGTCCACTGGCCAACATGGAACTCTTCATGATGTCATCCTCTCCAGCTTCCCGTGGATTATTCGTGATTCTTTCCGTGCCGCTGTCGATACTTTCGGTGTAACACTACCTTCTGACTCTCAGTTATAGACCCTTCCCGCCGTCGAGTTGAGTATCCGCCAGATTGCTGTACTCGACCATTATCTACTGTGAAAGCGAGACCGGACCTTCAGAATGAAAGGAGACTTACAGCAAAATGTGTCGAATTTCACAAGTCAAAGTCACAGCATCATGCTGATACCGTGCGCACCCCTCGCCCTCCTCTCTCGCCCACCAAGTCGTCCCACGTGATTACTAACCCTGATCCTGAAATCCAGGCGGCCGAGTGATTCTCCCAATGACCCTTTAGTGAGTTCCTACTTGCCTTCTACACTTGGCGCACTTGGAGCGCGGAGCCACGAGCAATGGCACTAGCCAACTGACTTTGAGGATCCTACAGAACTGGCCTGCGTGGAAGAAACATTCCATACTCTTCACCCTGTGCTTAGGCGCTTTCGGTGGAGTCGCGAGTGTTAGCGTCCACCAGCTTGCGTATGTCAGTCCCTCTGTGTCTTAGCATCAATCGTAGACTAATTAGGTGTTTGATAGATACGTATTGCAAGCATCCTACTACCATCGTGAACCCATCGAGCTCTCATACTCAATATCCGCCGGTATCGCCGGAGTAGTGGCAGGGCCTTTTCTTTTCGTGCCTCTGTCATCGATCGTCGGCCGATCCTCCCTTGTTTTCTGGTCATGCATCTTTACGACCGCCTGCAATATATGGGGACCGCTCATGACGGGGCCCCATGACTACATCCCGTTCGTCATCTCGCGCCTCATGGCTGGGTTGTTTGGATCAATTCCCGGTGCTCTTGCGTCCGGATCTATAATGGACATGTACTTTCTACACCAGCGAGGGAAGGCATTTACGGCATTGGAGGTGGCCTACTTGTCCGGCTTCCTGGCCACACCTGCATTGGGTGGTTTCATTGCAAATTCAAGGCCATGGCCGTTCGTATTCTGGTGGCTTGTAGCGGTTAACGGATTTTCTGCGTTACTCGGTGAAGAGATCAACTCGCCACAAGGAGGTTATCAATGCTAAATTACAGCGCAGCTTTCTTCACATTAGAAGATACACGCTTTGAAAGGGACACGAATTTGTCACCCAAAACGCATCGAACGTCTTATATCAGTGGCCGGGCCGCCTTGTTCTTCCCTGGCTCCGCAGTAACACCGCCTGTCTCTGCCCAGCATCTGGTAAGCAAGATCCAACTATCCCAGAGGTCATGAGCTGATCAGCATGCAAGCTTCGCCGATATGTCAATCCGCTTCTCATTGGACTCTCACCTGTGACAATAATTGCGGGACTGTTCGTCGTGCCTATCAATGGATTTCTGATCGGCGTGGGAATCACAAGCTCAATTTTCCTACAAACGCCGGAGAAGGTTGGGGGTTATGGCTTTTCACCGCTTCAGAATGCTGCTTGTCAGTTTTTCGTTTGGATGTGCTTCTCAAGTAACGTTTCGGCTAAAAGATATCCTAGTCAATACATCATGGTGGCTCGGTCTCATTGTCACGCAGTTATGCGGATACTTCCTCAACGACCGCATACCATTGCACATTGCACGTCGCCGAGGCAAGTGGTATCCAGAGTTCCGGCTTTACAACATCTTCATTATTGTTGCTGCATCGCCAATAGGGCTGGGCATCTTTGGTGCTGGTCTACAGTACATCTCTTCTCTCTCTAATGCGGTTCTTCGTTCTACTCACTGAATCCAGATATCATTTACACTATATGGTCTTAGCGCTGGGCGTGTTCCTCATAATGTTCGGCGGAACCTACAGCACGCCCATCACCGTCAACTACATCACAGAATGCTTTCCTACCTCCGCGCTTGAAGTCTCCGTGATCATGGCCGTTTATCGTCAGATCTTCGGTCTCAGCTTGCCGTTCTTTGTCCTTCCTTGGAAATCGCGGGTTGGAGCTGGATGGTCCGTTTGCTCTCGCATCTGCGGTCCACACTTCTTTGATGGATGGAATGCTGACATTTTATTAGGCTTCTGGGGATGATGGCCTTCTTTTGCGTCTTCGTATCGCTCCTGATCATCATTCTCATCTTCCAAGGGCGAACTCTTCGAGAATACAATCTACTTCGCGAGCCCACGGAAGATGGCGTCGACGTGGTCGCTGGAGCACGGGACTCGGAACCCAGCGTAGATAAATTGTCGGGATAGTGTACAGCATGCATTGAAACAAACTGATTGACTTCAATTTCGATGATAAGGGATCCAAGCAAGTACCGCAAAGTTCGCATATGCTTTGGAAGAGTCGCGGAAAGTGTATATAAAGTAGCCCAAACAGATCTAGCGATCTGATAGTCGTCGGTCTAAATTCTGAACGAGCCCGTTTAGTATACTTGCTACATGTAGCCCCTGGTTATTTGTCATCCATATCCATAGCCGACCCATATCTCTTGTGTGCCTTGGGCTTCTTTTAGTATAAGTATAGCTATTTGCCTGGCTGCTCAGCCAAGCAGCAGTGAATGCCTCATTGTTCGGCCCTATGTTACCTATCATTTCTAGCTTCGCTAGACTTACTAGTCCATTTCCTAGTATCTAGATCTTATTACTATATAGATACATTCTTTTTTATATTATTAATATGTTTAGAAGTGAAAAATAATAACTATCAATACTGCAGCGTTGGTATTCTATAACAACTACCACTCTACCTTTCAACGATTACCCGTACAAGCGATCAGTCTTACTAAAACTGGATTCCTGTCACTAGCTCTGTTCATATTTATCATCTTAGTTCTGTGTGTTATCGCCAGCGTTTTCACACACAACTCGATTTTCCTCTTCGGAACCTGGGGAACGTTAGAAAGGAGGAAGCTTGGGAAAGACAGACCGGTGCCTCTTGATCTAAGCGTTGATCTTGAAGCTCAAAATTGACAGCAGCAGCATCACCACGTCTTTTCTGGTTCAAATTCTATATGTGCCTTTCTCCACTGGGTCTTCTAGCTTTACAATGAGAATTACGGTCTCTAGCGCGATTGGAATGGACAGTTTGGCTTCGACAATGCTGCGGCGAGGTGTGGGCTTGTCGGGAGATGTCCAAGGAGGGGAAGAAGAGAGTCCACGGGGACTGAGTCGGTACTTCTTTGATGACGGGATTAGAATCAAGCGATAAGAGAGCTGGAATGCGAAGAGCACCGAAAAGGGGGATTGATGTGCGGAGGCTCGATATCTTGCAGGAGCTGTGATGGGGGTGTGAGGAAAGCGGAGAGACGAAAAAGCCTGGGTTGTCGGTAGCCGGTGAGATGGCATCAATCAGACGCTAGGGACCAATGAGACCAGACTTCCTGTTGTTCAGTTTGTGGAGGAGATTGAGGAAGGCACGGCCGAATACAACAATAGCTCTGAACAGACCGGAGTCTGGCAGACGACTGACACGTCTTGCATGTTTCCAGCTAGGGTTTTGTCAGGGTCTTATTTGATTCAAGGAGAGATATGTTTTGCAGCGGACTATCAGTAGCGCACTGAAGCATGGACATTAGCCAGTCGGTCAGAGTATTCTCAAGCCAGATAGTAGTTACTCAATCGAAGCCACCTCCGCTCTCGCACAGCCCATTTCTAGATCTTTTGCAATAAAAAGGCGACGCCGCTTATTATTAGCGGTGCTATTTGGGCTTACATTTTGCAACAAGATCTTTCGTACTATCATTCTTATTGTGGTTTGGGGCCGGTGTTTGTTCAGATCTCCCAGGCCAACGCAATAAGTCGACATCTCATACTGGTAAAGCCCAAGAACCCAGTAGAAGAACTTCACAAGGATACTGAAAACACTGGCGAAGAAGTTCGGGGTTGAGTAAGTACTAGATGCTCGGAAAGGGTGTGGACACTACAATGTCGTGTGTGTTATTCACACCATAGAAGCAACAAGACGATGTGAATGTATACTTTCCCTGGCAGACTTATCGTAATGCGCAGGTATCTCTCAACAGTAGGCACAAATCTGGCAACTAGCAGTTGGGAGAAAAAATTGGTCTCCATGCTCCATATGGACAAAAGCAAGGTCCTAGCGCAAGCATGCCACGGAAGCCAGTGGCCTAGAACTAGGGTAACCCTCTAAGGGCCACCAGCGCCAAGAGATAAGATTCAATGACACTAACATTGGTCTGGCACCTAATCCTGTGGCCATGGATCACCACAAAGAATAACAAAACCCCTAGCTATACAACTTATAAAGCTAGTCATAGTGATCTTAAGATGTGGACACAAAGTGGCGATATTAGATGACATTGTAGATCTACTCTTTGGCAGTACCAAAAGCCCAGTAGAACGTTCGAGCGCGCCCACCAAAATTTAGCTTATAGGGCCCTAATGGCCAAGATAGGGCTCTAAAAACCAACATCGTCCCCTAAAGCCTAGCTCTTCAAGGACCGCGGGAACTGAATTTAGGGGGCTTTGGGGTTTAAGAAGCGCAGGGGCTTAGGCGTTAATTTAAACGCTGGCTTAGGTCAACAACTACAGCTGCTACTAACATTGCGCAACTAAACTGTGAATATAAAGCGTTCGTTGTAATGGGCCACAGTGGGGGAGGAGGGGATGCGTGGGGTGCAGCACGGAGACAATATCAGTAACACGTGAATGGCTACCTACCTTAGGTACGTACCATTTTGCGGAGACTCCTTGCTTGTGCATTGCGGTAGATACGGTTTGTTTAGGCTAAGTACGCACACCTGCACCCAAAACAAGTGACATCCACTCCTCGATCACTCTATGGTGACTTTCATCCGAGGTTCGCAATAGCATAGCTGGAGGTGATTCCAAGTGGTTTGGTGAATACAGGCGAGGATAGGACCAGCATTAGTATTGTGGCATGAGTCAATCGTCAGATCTTCTCCTCAAGCCACCCCTGAGGCCTCCTTTTAGCCAAAGCGATAACCTTCTTGCGGGTTGTTCTGCTGCATGCCATCATGGCAAAAACCCGTGTCATCAAAGAAATCCATCCCAGGTGTCTTGCTTTTCCGAGAGCCGCACCCCATTGACTCTGCCGGCGGTATATCACGACCAGTCACACAGCCTTCAAACCATCGAGGAGACCAATGAGCATAGCATCCGAAATTACCTCGAATGGGAACTCACCGTTCCACGCTTGAATGAAATTCATGGCAACCTTTGGCTTGCTGGGAGACCGATGGGTGCCCGGCCTTTGCATCGCCAGGCAATGCTTGGCCGTGATCTCGTCACCACAGAACAAGTCGATTTACACATGGTCCGGCAAGAGACACGAATCTTCGTCAAGCCAATGCCTGATTTTCTCTTGGATTATGAGTTCTGGAAAGACCACATTTGCAGGGATGTCAACTTATATGAATGCGGCTGTGGTTTCCTTCTCTCATACGCGTGGCTGGTCTGCTCTAAGAGCGATCTGCGAATGGCACAAGACGCCGGTCTACTTGGCCCTGAAATCAGCTGGAAAGATTGGACATCATTTACCAGATCTCTACTACGAACTATAGACATCCAGACACTCGAACAGGTCAATCAACGATACCACTATGGAGAGCTTCGGCTTTCCCGCCTCAATTGGATCTATCGACTTACTTCTAAGAATCGAAGTCACGTTACATTGATCAGAGGTTATATGTATGGTTATACAAGATACTCCGAAGTTGTGCAACGTAATTTTGGTTGGGTGCTAGTTGCATTCGTATATGGAACCATTGTCCTTACTGCCATGCAGGTGGGATTGGCTACTGATCGGCTTGGGCAAAGTGACATGTTCCAAAATGCCTCGTATGGATTTACAGTGTTTTCGATTCTAACGCCGCTAATTATCATCACTATCCTTGGTTTGAATTTGCTTAGCTTGTCTGCATTCAATGTTTTTGCTACAATTACCTTTAAGCGGAGAACAGAACGTGCGAGGCGGGGGTTCCTGGGAGGAAAGAGCTCTGGGGTACCCTAGTATGCTTCGCAAAAGTATGGGAACGACGTGTAATAATTGTAGTTTGCAACCCAAGCGAGAGGCAAATAGAGCTCTTTGGAAAGGCAATAGTTATGGTATTTGTGAGTCGTATCAATGCGAGTCGAGCTCGTTCATCAAATTATGAATGCATCTTCTCAAGACGAGGGGTATGTATACTGGCACCTACGGTGTAGCTTTTTGATCTGTAGAATCGTTTCGGCATTAATTGACAGCGGCGACCTCCGAGGCGACCTAGAGATACGTACCTCAGTCTTGGACTTTACGCGATTGGAGCTCCACGAGAGTAGCCTGCGTAAGGCTGCAGGGATGCTAATCTGATGATCCAAAGTCGTCCGGTCCCAGAGGAAGCCCCCTGTACAGCACTTACGGGTACATCAAAGCTTTGGAAAGCGCTCGAGGATGCGGGGTCTTGACTGGGAACTTTATTCGACGGCATTCTGCGCCTCCTCCACGGACGCCCTGCTGCCATGGAGGCGGCACGATCTATGCGACCATGGACCTTTCGAGTCGAAAACATCCCACCAAAAACAACGGCTGAGAGATTGAAAGGCTATTTCCACACAGAAGACCAACGCTACATACAAGTCCGGTCCATTGTGCCGGCCGTTGATTGCGAAGATCTCGACGGGGAACTTACGGCAACCATATCATTTCAGACACGGGATGAAACCATCACGGCCCCCCGTGTTCTGGATGACACGATTAGTGTGGACAGTGACTTCCACGGCTTTACCCCCCTAAGCCAACCAAAAGGACTCATAGCAGCCGAGTGAGCTTTGAATTGACATAACCTGATCTCGCTGACTATCTCCGTCCAGTATCATCGCTGTTACTGGCCTTGCTGCACATGCGTACGGCTCCTGGGCCCACTCCTCCCGCAACATGTGGCTACGAGACTACCTACCAAAAGATGTAGCCAATGCAAGAGTTCTCATATACGGTTATCCCTCACAGTTGCAAGGAAGTGCATCGAGTGGCATCCTGGCTGATCACACCAATAATTTCATCCATCGATTATTGTCAATGCGGGAATTGGCCAGAGTGAGCATATATCTGCTTGACTTGTGTATAACGGAGATTAAAGCGCTCTAGTGTCAGGACCGACCTATAGTCTTCATCGGACACAGTTTGGGTTGTCTGATCATCAAGAAGGTATCATCCCTGGGATTGACTGCCTCTGAGTTATTGGATATATCACTTATACCAGTTAATCTCCCCAGGCACTAAGTGACGTTAATGGATCTGTTGGCAGATACAGCTCTCGTCTCCCAGTATGCGCTATTATCTTTTTTGGCGCTCCCCATCGTGGCCTGCAGACAACAGCGCTTGAAACCCTAGTGAAGTCTCAACCTACCGAGGAGATGCTAAAAGAGCTACGAGCAAGATCTCCAACTTTAACTGAGTTGAATCACAAATTCAGTTCCGTTGCCAATGATATCGAGATCCTGACCTGTTTCGAGCTCTGGCCAACCAAAACAGCTATTAAGGTACAGTCAAAACAATCGTTGCATTGCAGTAGCTGATCTTTCATCTAGATGCCAGATGGCTCCTGGAAACGTGAAGGCGAACCCGAGATGATGGTTTACCAGGATTCTGCCCAACTTAACTTTCCTAAAGAGAAAATGGTATCATGTAACGCGGATCATAGTCACATAGCCAAATTAAGGCGTGGTGAAAGTGGCGCCTACCCAGATATCAAGAGGACAATCAAGCAAGCTCTCTTGCGGGTGGTCGAAGAGCAAGCGAATGCCGGGCTGTCTAGCCTGCAGCTCCAATCGGGGGTCAAAGCAGTTGTCGAGGAGCGATCGCGGCCCAATAGAGACTACATCAAGGGATCTGGACCAGAGCGGACACCGGTTCCAGCAGGAAAGTCGCTTTCTCAAAGTCAAGGTAGCTCTATTTCAGAGCCGCAGGAGAAGACAGCCGACGTCCTCCACGCCAAGGACGTAGTGTCAGCTCATAGTCCTCCTGCCTCCGACGGTCGTGAGAACGGATTCATAGTTCAGAATAAACAAGCCATCTCGGATCCTACCATAACTCCGCCCAGCGCCCAAATTATGTCGCGAGATGACGAAGAAGCACCTAAAGGTGACACAAGGGCTTCCGAGCCCTCAATGCAACGTGAAACAGATGCGTCATCAGACCGCAGCAATCCACCTTCCTCACCAATGGAGCAGGAGAGTGCGGACAGAGCCATGGGTAGAGTCACGGATCCCACATTGCGACAAGACTTGTGCTCCGCATCGCAAGAAGGCGATGTTGAGAAAGTAAGAAGTCTTTTGGCTCAAGGCTGTAGCATCCATGAATCCTCTGCTGACTTAGTCCATCACGAGAGAGACGCTTTCCTTCTCGCTGCTCGCAGCGGAAGACTTGACGTTCTAAAACTCTTACTCGAACACAATTGTGATGTCTCTAAACGTACTCTAAGGAGCAATACGGCCTTGCACCTGATAAGTTTTGATCCAGAAATCAAACCGGAACCAGTCATAAAATCCCTTGTGGTTCTTCTACTAGAGCATGGAGTGCCGCTCGAAGCACGAGGCACTGTTGGAATTACTGCTCTCATATCGAGTGCGTGTAATGGGAAGATCTCCATAGCTGGGTGTCTCCTAGATCATGGTGCAGATATCCACCCCGCTGATGATGATGGTTACACTGCCCTGCACTGGGCCGCAAAGAAAGGTTATCACGACATCGTGGTCTTGTTGATCTCAAAGGGTGCGGATATCCACTGTACTGACAAATATCTTTACACTGCCCTGCACTGGGCCGCAAAGAACGGTTATCACAGGATCGTGGCCTTGTTGATCTCAAAGGGCGCGGACATCCACTCCACTGACATAGATGGTTACACTGCACTGCACAGCGCCGCAGAGCAGGATCATCACGAGGTCGTCGCCTTGTTGATCTCAAAGGGTGCTCGCTTAGAGACTCGCACAAAACCATACTCAAGAACTCCCCTTCACAGCTCATGTTTCGCGGGCAATGGTACTGGGAAAAGTACTAAACTCCTGTTGCACGCTGGGGCAGACAAAGAAGCTATTTCAGGTGCTCCATCAAGGAGAGCTCTGCATATAGCCGCTCGGAACGGGAATCTTGAGGTCCTCAATGAACTGCTAGCCTTCGGAGTTGAGATAGACGCCGCGGCTGATGACGACTATCGTGCACTCCACTACGCAAGACACTGGGGCCATTGGCGAATACTCGAAGCACTGCTCGCAAAAGGTGCTGATCCCTTCCTGTTGAACAAATCTGGGAACCGACCTTCGAAATCTAGTTGGCATCTGAGTGCCAAAATATCTCCAGAAGATAAGGAGAAGTGTCAGAAACTGCTGAAAGATGCCGAGAAAGCTTGGAAAGAAAAACAAAGACGAGAGAAAAACGATCCAGGGAAAGGTCGATCCGCCAGACCCTTGGGAAGACGTTCAACTTGAACCACACGCGTGGCGCATTCCTGGTCTCAAGGCGCCTGGATTTACTGCATGGGAATAAAAAAGGAAACGGAAACAAGCGACTAACACAAAGCGATTTGCGGATGAGCATAAGCGCCTCAAACCGTACGACGCGGCAAGAAGTATGTAAACTGGTCTGGTGTCGGTTATAAGGCCGAAAGAAGAGTGGTGTGCATGTGATTGGGATGTGTGTATTCGTTTGAGACATTTTTTTTCTTCCGAACCCAGGAAAAGGATCATGAATTTGGCTGTTTGGAGCGGTGGATGTGAGGAGGATGGGGGATAATGAATATAATGATTTTGAGGTGGAGGAATTTTTGTTTGGTTGTTTGTTTGTTTGTTTTTCTTTTTTTTGGGGGTGCTTGATGTTGGATACTGTTGCTTTTCATTTGTTAATTTTTATCTCTTCTCTTTTGGGTGGAGGGATCACGGTGCACAGAGCAGGTGTTACGAGAGAGCGAGTTTATTGGGTATCAAACAGCTCAAGCAAGCTAGGATAAGAATCAGGCTTTTGGGGTTTGTCATATATACAGTACTTTTCTCCACAGATATGTATTCCAATTTCTCCGTCGCGATACTTACACAGCAAATAACCATTAAGCGTCCGCAGCGCTGCGATGTCGTCTTATAATATCCTCAGCGCCTTGCACGTCTCTCGCATTATCATCCTCATCTTCACCACCCGCCTCTTGCTCGTCCTCCTCGTCTTCTTCTTCTTCGTCGCTACTTTCGGGCCCGGCATTGCCATGTTGATACGGTGATGCAGGTACGGAAGCACCTGGCCTTCGTTTTCTTTCGAAGTCTTGAGCATGTGCTTCTCCCATCATAGTACCCACTCGCGCAATACCGCGTTGAATAGGAGTGTTGTGGGGAACAGCTCCACGACGGCGAAGCGAGCCTGCTGAGGGCTGTGCTTCGAGGTTGGAAGTGGTTGCAACTTGAGAAGGTGAGTACCATGCAGGAGAAGGAGCAGTCTGTCCTTCGACTGAATGTGCCGGACCATGAACCTCGGTCTCTTCTGGCGTAGGTGGTGTAGGTGGCATAATTTCATACGGCAGTGGGACATCTCGCGAAGCCCGGAAGCGGCCAACGTTCGTGCAGTGTTCGTTTTCCACACGGAAAAGGGTCCACATGCCTCTGCGGCAAACTTCGGAGAAGCCTACAAAGAAACTGAGGAGTGCTGAATGTTGCAGCTCACTGGAGTAGATGGCGTAGAAGATCCAATTAAATCGAAGGATTGGGTCGAGTATCATGGCAATATAGTAGACCCAGGGGTATTTGTAGCCCAGGACATCGCGAAGAAATGGGTGTTCTGCGTAGGGATTGCATAGACCTGGATATGTCAGTCAAGTTTGAGAAAGACGGCGAAGCAAACACGTACTCCAGTCCATGCATAGATCCCATACAGCTACACCGATTAGCATCAAGGTATGACAAGGGGATTTAGATGATGACTTACAGCAGTAAGTTGAGTTGATGGTGGCGCAAGTTATAAAAAGAGCTTTGAGGGTATCACTCTCGTGGATCCGGTATAAGCTAAGGGACATGTAAAAGAGAATGGTGAACGTGTATTTGCCGCAGTTGACCAAATGTGGAAACGCATTTCGGGTATCATAGTAACGTCGAATACATTGGAGTGCACGCCAGATGCCAGGCACCGTCGAAAAAAAGCCTAGAAGTCGTGAATGGGTCGAATTGCATTGACCCGGATTCGTCCAGCCATTCGCATATAGACAAAAAAACAGCTCAAGATTCTGGAGACATCATTAGTAGGCGATAGTACGTATATTGGGGAAGCTTACCCCCATGGAATATGTTAGGGAACAATACATATCACCAAGGAAGAAATCTCTGAATTCTACAGGGTACAGACCAGCAAGCAGTAATCGAAACTTCGCAAAGCGTTAGCAAATCTAGTAGAATACGGCTCGAATTACTTACATTCGAATATGCCCACCACTCACGGCTCCTGTGGTAGATAATGGGGGCGGGAAAGAAAAGGATACAAATGGTCAGTCCGACTAAGAGCACCGGCCAGTATAGGAACATGGGATTCGTCCCAGCTTGCTGAAAATTGAGCCACATACAAAGCCCGAGCAAGAAGAGTAGGAGACTCGGCATCTACGAATATTGTGAGTAGATAGCTCGAGTTAAGATCAGATATCCTACCTCAGCAAGCTGGTGCCAATCCAGGTTATGACGACTGTCAAATTCGAAGATGAATGGATAATTGATCTTAGAGTGGGTCCAGACCTTACAGTCCAAGCAGAAGAGAAGGAAGAGGAAAAGGCCGAGGAAGTAACCCCCGTAGATCTGTAAACCCCTGTTAACGGGATACGTTCGTAAAGCAGGAGTCCCAACGAACCTGTAGTAGGTAGCTTGTATCAGTCTGTACAGCTACATTGGGATCTGATAAGTGTTCGCCTCCATAAACAATTCCTTCAACTCCGAACACCAAGCCGGCTGCGAGGAGGAGTCCATTACGGAAAATGCTTCCAGCGTAATCTCCAGATCTTGTACTTTTTGTCCTGAGCTTGCCAACGGCTACTTTGTGGTTCCCACGCTCGAAGTACCTTGCGTATAAATCTTCGACAGCCACAATCTGTCCCTCTAAGACCTCGCTTTGCACGAACCAAGCCTTGTTAACCTTTTCTGACATGTAACGGCCTGTGGGTCGTGCCTTTACAGCTTTGTCATACTTCTTATTAATCTTGCGAAATGCCGTTCTGTTCAAGAGTGCGTAAGACTTGAGTAGTTCGAGGCCCCTGTAGAATTCTTGCAAGGCGAGTTTCAATTTTCGCTTCGCGGCCCGGTACGGAACATCATCACTGTGTGTAGGCCTTCGAGAGAAATCTCGCCATGCGTCGGGTCGACTTGGAGTGCCTGGTGGCTGTTGCGCCGCTGGACCAGGTGGCGAGCCCCATTGCTGAAGAGATCTGGTGACTTTTCCAATTCGTGAAGGGCCACCCAGACCAATTGCATTCTCAATTGGCTCCATCCATCTGAGAGCAGCGGCGATAGTTCGTTTATGCGTGCCAGCCTTCTGATCAGGATAGGCCCCAGCTTGACTAAGGCCATGGCGCTCATGATCTTGTCTTACTCTTTCTCGAGCCAATTGCTCTGCACGGACCTCCTCCAATCGTCTGTCACGCATTTCATGTAACTGCTGCCGCAGGAGCTGCAATCTTTCACTCGCCTGAGTCTCTTTCATTCTGTAGAACGATTCTATCTTTTCCAACTCCTTGTCTAAGAACTTAAAGTATTCCGCATTTTCTCTATCAAACTCTGTGTAAGCCTCCAATGGCATGTCTCCATTCGAAAGCGAATCAATACCAGCAGTAGAGAACATTCGTCGTAAGCGGCTAGGACGCGCCGGTGCCAAACGCCCTGCTGGAGTTGAAGCCGTTCTCCGAGGCTTGAAGATATTACGATTTCTAGGTAGTAGTTGGGAAGAGTCCAACTTGTGAGGTTTCCCAGCATGCGTGTCGCCCGGCCTGCCTTCTAGTCTGTGCGAAGGTGGAGTGGTATGTGGATTTGGGTTGAAGCGGCTTTGGCGCCACGCGCGATTATGTCGAGGGAATGCCTCTTCGTTCGGAGACAAGGCTGGATCAGGAAGCTCGAGTGAAGGTGGCCCCATTGGCGGACGGTTAGGAGGTGACGATATGATACTGCCATAATTGGTCATTCCGCCACTGTCCCAGAGTGAATCCGACTCGTCGATTGGTTCATGAACAGAACATTTCCCTGGTATTGCCATTGGACCTGTTCCATCGCGACCTTCTGAGCTTGCTTGCGAACTGCCCCCTTCCTCTGGCGACTTAATATCAATTTGTGAGGATGTAGGTTCTCCTTGCAGAGTGGGTTTGGCTGAACCGTAGGAGGTAAGGTTGGAAGCGCGATAGACCGGTGTTGTCTTCGCGGAGGAGTTCTCGAGGGAGGCATGGTTGCGAATGGGCGATTGGAATGCATTGGAGAGGAGGTTGGATGGTAATTGGCGTCCGGGAGTTTTTGGGGTCTGGTTAACACTCTTCAATGCCCGAGCCACCGCTTTGACCTTCTTCTTTCCAGTCTGTCCAGCGCAAACCGTCAGCCATTATGTTCAGCCACGTCAATTTTGAAGCTGAAACGAATTGACCTTGTAATCGAAGTATTTCGCTCTCCATTCTGGCACCAGGTCTTGTTCGAGCTCTCTGTTGTGGCGGTTAGTCTAACGTGGTACCTGAGAGGGTCCTTGCATATGCGGCTTACTTTGCAAATTTCATTGCTTGTAGAACAGCGTCTGCAACGTACTGGCAAAAGCATTGCGGAAGGATGGAAGAAGCAAGGGAGGTGACTGAATGCCACCTATGATATTGTCGTGGCCGGGGCGAACATTGACTTGATGTACGTAAGGACAATGGGCTCTAAGTGCTTGCAATGAAGCGCAGTAACCAAAGAATTGTCAAGTTGTGAGTTACAGAATGCTCTAAGAGCAATGTCGCATATTGACAAACTTTTCCCTGGGCAGTGACGTTCCCGCAAACGCTTTTCCCTTCTCCCTTCTCCGCATCAGCCCGCTTTGACCCGACACACGTGCTGCTTCCCCAGGAACTTTGCGGAGCACTTGAACAAACTCCCCTGGACTCTGCCCTGGAACTCTTCAGGTACCCTACCCAGTTCCTCCTCTATCTACTACAATGTTACTGCGAGGTGGTGCAAGGTATAATGCAATCCTCCAGGGAATGAAGCAAGCCTAGAACTAATTCTACTGTCATCGTCGCCGCCGACCCCGCCATGGCCCACTGCAGAGCCTCATCCCGACGGCTCTGTCTCTGATGAACAACCGCGCCAGCGAAGGGAAGACATGTATGCTTCCAAACATACCATGAAAAAACGTTCCCCTATGTCACACAGTACTATCTTCCCACTCCAAAGACCCTATTCCCGCACTGGGTACTGAGGAGAATGATCTGTGACGGCATGTTTCCAGGTTTAGGATAATAGCATCATGGTGATGTCCCTCTGGGGCCAGTCACCCAGAGATGAAGCTTCAATGCCCGTACCCCATAACGAACCACCGGGGCCCTGTGTCCGGCTTCTCTTAGTTCGTTAATGCTGAGTAAATATGCAAGGCGAATTGGACAATTGGAAGCCGTGTAACTTCATATAAGCCGTTAGTTCAGGGAAATA
Source organism: Cladonia uncialis (assembly GCA_002927785.1). NCBI lineage: Eukaryota > Fungi > Ascomycota > Lecanoromycetes > Lecanorales > Cladoniaceae > Cladonia > Cladonia uncialis. Next base: position 23,102 of record NAPT01000064.1, read on the forward strand.
ACAAGTGGAGGCCAGGTCCAGAAAATGAATTTCACTGAAGACGAGGAAGAATGAATTGTGAATGGTATGATACAACCTGATGTCACTGTTAGACCAATCTGAAGACCCTTATAGTAAGTAGTTGCCTGCTTCTGCTTCGAATAAGATTTGCACTGCTGAAACAAGGCGGCATGTACAATGATATCATATGGACTGATGTTGTAGGCTTTTGTCAACCTGTTCATTTTTTGGTATGCCTCGCTTTTCTAGACTATCAACTGAGCCCTAATTGCCTGACCAATCGTCAAGGCTATCTCCCACCCAGATTGCCAAAGCACCTGGTGTCTGCATACGTCTAGTAGCCACCTTGGTTTTGATTGTAGTAGAGCTGCTGAGGAGGGCCGCCAGCATTGGGGTCATACTGGTCGTTGTTGCCATATTGCTGGTCATACAGCTCCCTAGACTTCTCTTTGGCTTGGTGATGTGCAGTCAACTTGTCATACTCGTTCATGCCTAAGATTATTTTAGCAGGAGTCATCAAACTGAAGAGTTGCTTCCCGCACCATGAGTCTCAGCGAGCTTGTCAATCTCACCACCGGCAAAGCCAGCAAGGAGTTCCTTAGCGAATTGATGAGAGACTGGCTTGCCTGTATGTAAAAAATGGTTGTTAGCTCTTGAAAGGAGTGTTTGCAGGCCATTGGTCATGCTTACCTTGCTTACGCTGATGATCCTCGAACAGCTTCATGGCCTCGAAAGACGCCGCACCACCAAGGAGCTCGTGAGAGAACTTGGCTTGGTTATCTGGCTGGTCATAGCCTCCATCCTGTTGATACACCTCCTGATGAGCTTGCTGAGCGTCGTCTATGGTCGTATAAGTCAGCAATGGCTCTCATTTCCGGTATGCCAAGTGAAAGTGGGGGCGGTGAGGGGAAAAGAGATAGCATACCCCAACCGAACATAGTTGCTGATGCCTTAAGTGACTTGTTCTGGCGAGTGAGGGTTGGTGTTAATGTTGTTGTAACTGCAATGGATGGGATTGTTGTGTTGAATGTCAGCAGATTGTAGAGGGAGAAGGAGAGGAGAGAGAGATGGTGCGTTATATATCAACTGACACCCTGGACTAGACCCCTTGGATTAGACACACTTCACACCGTCCAACCCAAATGCCCCACATTGCCCCGCCATTCCGGCCATCGAAAAGGCCCCCCCACCTTTTGAAACAGGTAAGGTAATTATAGACCACATATCCACCATTGAGCTTGCTTGCCCAGACCAATTCTGGACCAATAATGTCTTGGAGTACCTTCACTACCCTGATCTTGCCACTGATCATCAGCACGAGTCCATATTCATAGCCCTGTATAGTGACGTTAACAAGATCAATTTGTGCGAGCACTCCGGCCCATGAGTTGCATGAATGGAATTGGACCTCCAATTCTGAAACAAGCTGAGCTCATAGAACTACTATAGTAGCTGGTGAGACGGGACAGCACCAGCGGTTATCTCAACTTCTACACATCGTCAATGCAAGCTTCATACCCCCCATATGCATGTCCAGAGGCCCAGATATAGGCATCCGTGGCAAGTATTGGCAACCTAGAATTGTCAATGGTCTTGGCAAGAACTTACGGGTGATGCAAGATCCTGTACCCTTGCCTACAGCTAAATTTAGAGACATAATTCTACCCTTCACCGTCATTGAGGCTGTGACGACTAGCATTTGTCTGCATGTGCAGCGTCACGCCCACAACGATCAAAGCATGACGAAGTGACGCGTATCAACAATGGCCACACGGCTCCCAACCCTGTCCGACTTCCCACCCTCCATCCACTTGACCATCACTCCTCCACCCCCTGCATCGCCCCAGCTGACCAACGTCCTTGTCCTCCTTCACGGCCTCGGCGATACGTCAGCCTCATTCACCACCCTCGGCCGGCAGCTCGCCCTACCTGAGACCACATGCATCTCCCTCCAAGCGCCGACACCGTTGCCTTTCGAGCTTGGCGGCTTTCACTGGGGCGATGACATACAGTTCGATCAAGCAACAGGGAACATGGACTTTGATACTGGGTTCACAAAAGCAATCAAGATTATCAAAGATGATATTGTAGAGAACGGGCTTGTCACGAAATGTGGTTACAAGCATCGTGAGATAATGTTCTTTGGCTTTGGTCAAGGCGCAATGGCCGCCATTGCTGCTACTACATCCATGACTGAAGAGCTAGGAGGAATCATCTCTATCGGAGGTACTATACCAGCCTCTTGTAAACACGCAAAGGGTCTCACGACTCCCATACTAGTACTGGGCGGATCCTCCAATACGCTAATCACTCGCACTGCCCTCACCAACTTAAAAGCCTCTTTCCAGAACGTCGAATATCATAAATGGAGCAAAGCAGGAGACAGCATGCCCCAAAATCGTGACGAGATGCTACCAATAATGCGATTCTTCGCCCGTCGACTCAAGAGTCGGAAGGGCGTGCCAGAGGGCAGTGTCGAAATTAGCTAAATACAAGGCAATACATATATATAAGGATCTTCAAAGTTTCATATATCTACAATTCCTCATGCCCCCTCTCACTCTCTCGGCCCTTAAACCTCTCAGGAAACATCACCATATCGCTTCCCCTCTTCGCCGCCCCCACGGCACCAACATACAGCCCCTCAACCTCGTCCCTCACCAGCCCTTTCACATCCACATACCCCAGATCCGTAAGTACCTGTTCCAACACCCCTTCCATCCCCTGCATCCCCTTCTCACTCGCATCACCCGTTAACACCAGACCCTTCAACCCCACCACCGCCCCATCTTCTTTAATAAGATGTTTCCTCAAACTTCCCTCCAACCGCCGCTGAACAGTAAGAAAATACGTATCCGCTGCCTCGTCTACAATAGCTTCCACACCTACTTCCGGAAACATGATATGTCCCCTAGGTTTCACAACCCACGCATCATCCATAACCCACCCTTCTAACCCACCCTCATTGTACTCAACTAGCACGGAAACACTACTAAGCCCATTTCCATCCCCACCTCCCTCCCTTTCACCGTCTCCGAGAAAATCATAAGCCACCACCACCGCATCCGTGAATTTGAGATCAGCTAGGACGTCATAACCCGCTAATTTCGCAGCACGCGTTATAGCTTCTGCGATGTCGTTTCCAACATGGTTTGGTAGCGTGATAACGACGTCTCTGATTTTCTTCCCGAGAGCGATATCCGCGGAGGATTTTACGCCGTTGAAAGTCGTGCGTAGGATCTTAGGGACGAGGGCGCTGGGTTGGTTATGAGCATGTGTAGAATAATGCATGGATGGATTTTGATGGGGAAGTGATTAGGATGGGGAAGGGGGTTTACGTACGTGTTTGGAGGAGTAGATGCGTCGGGAGGAGCGATGATGAATTGATAGGCTGTACTCCCTTTTATGGGGGGAATATTGGATGTGGTGCCATTGGCGTGGGTGGTCGCTGCTGTGCTGAGAGGGTGTGAATTTTGTGTCTTTTAGAAATAGAAAAGGGATTGTAATTGAAACACGTACATGTATTTGGGGCCGAGATGGATGCCCAGTGCTATGGATCGTAATTGACGTATTAGGTTTCTTACTTTGTTCGATATTTGAAAAGGGTAGTACACCGCTTAAAGAAAGGAGGAACGTACGAAAGGATCTTTCGGCGAAAATGCAACAGATAATGCTGGAGATAGTGAACGTGATTCTAAGTAAAGACAGACTATACATTTTGACTACGTAGATAATTGACAAAGGCAAGCAACACCCGATTCGGCAACATGGAGAACGTGAATTGAGGCTAGAACTATTGTAGGTGTGAATAACTCCTTAAACGTTACAAAGCCTAGATGTCTAACCCTAACCCTGAGTGTGGATTCGCTTTTTTGCCACCAACATGTGTTAAGGTACGTAGGTAGGCTTCGATGATCAACTAGGGCTAAGATCTCTACTCAACCGATCTTTACGCCTCCTGAAGCTACTCTACTAATACAAATCGCTGATACAAGGTGCCAAATAGTCAACCTGAGCTATCAAGACCCAGGTATCTTAGCTCGCTTAGGTGTACAAGTACCTAGATGGCAACCCGAAACCTGGGTCGGGACGGGGCGACGCGCACACCCGTTGTTTCTCGAACGAGCCAGGATTAACGATGCATTAGTATATTCCACCACCAGATTATTACAGAGGAGCAGGTGAATAGTTAATAGGTAGAGGCTGGCTTAAGCTCGGTTGGGTACGGTTAATAGCTGCAGAGTTTATATCAAGGTATCTGAGAAAGTTTCCATGGAGCGTGTTGAGGATAGAAGGAGACGGTCCTCTTGTTCTACTTACACCTATGTATGCTAAATGAACTCATGCCATTCAAAGCAGAATGAGAAGGAGCGTTTAGCCGAGGAAAAGATTGTACACGCTCAAAGCTCCCTATGCTGGACGTTGAGATCTTGTTTTGGAAGCAGGAATCTACGTAGAATTCATAATTCTCTCGTGAAGAAACATAATATCAAGACGCTAATGCGCTCCTACAAACAGGCTCCCTGTCGCCAACCTCATCCTACGGGTAACCCAACGTATTCTCATCCGTAATGCACATTACCTGGTTGGCCACCACCTCGCCTCCCACAACAGCCGGCCCAGTAATGACCAATTGTCCCACGGACCGATTCCCCTCGCTCTTACTCTCAGCCGTATCTTTCATCCTGATCTCCACACAGCTCAATGGCGGCCCAAAATGCGAATGTGTACTCTCTCCTGTCTCCCTCTGCGCATAATCAAGGATATTGGTTTGAGCAACCGCTCCAGCAACTCTCGGATCCGTAAACGCATACACGAACCGCGCACCAGTGAAGAGTCGGAGTGCGTACATCTCAGAAGGCGAGAGCGGGACGCCTGCAGAGTTCGATTTATCATAAGTATAGACTAAGCGAAGGTTACCCGTACCAGAAGCCTTTGGCATTACACCAGCGTCGAGGGAGCGGGATTTCCACCAATGAGAGAGGCCTAGGTGTTGAGATAGGGCGCGTTGTTCGGATTTGTAGAGATTGGAGATTGTTGGGGTGCCTGCTATGACTAGAGTGGGGGAGACGCCTTGGAAGGCCGCGCTATAGGGGACTTGGGAGCCGCTGACAGGGGTGAGGGCTAGAGAGGCGTTGGAGTAAAGGGCGGCTAGAGTGACGGTGAGAGGGTACATGTCAGTGAGAGGAGCGAGAGGGGTCAGGAGATCGGTTGGGGCGAGACGGTGGTTACGTGGGAGGACGGAGATCTGGGCAGCAATTGCGGCTATGATATTCTGTAGTAAATATTAGTAATGTCTCGGATGGGGTTAGGTGACAGTGATCTTGCCTTCTGCGTGAAAGTGACTATCTCGTAACTGTCAAGAGCACTCATCCCATCCTCTACCACACATAAAACGTCAGGCACAGCACCTCCTGAAATCTCTGCAGGTAGTTCCGCCGGCGTGGAGGCTTTCTCATCAATAATGTCATGCCAGACAGCGATGTCTGCTTTGCCTCCCACGCCCTCGGGCACCTCATTCCAGTCCATGTGGCGGCTTGTTCGTTCAACTACCCAAATAATTTGTTTAAGGCTCCTGTACTTCTGTAGCAGCTCGTTCAATGGCAGAGCACCTGCACCTGCGATCAAGACTTCTGCCCGCGTCTCAGTCAAGATACCTGCCAAAGTGTCCAAGGCTTGTTCTGGAGGTATGAGGATTGGGGTTAGGCCGTAGAATGCGGCAGCTGTGGGTGTCAGCAAATGGCACATCTCCACGTCCAAGGCTTTCATATACCGAAAAGAGAAACGACCGATTCCACAGAATTTGGCAGATAGATGGCCACACGGCCTTCTCCGTGAACTTTAACATGCTGCCCGATAGCATTGATCTCGCCTGATAGCTTGGCAAAGCTATGCTCAACAACCTCCTCTTTTCCCAGCACAGTCAGCACATTGCCTGGCTCACCAGTAGGCTTGCCATCATTGTCCACAGGTCCGGATACAGCCCGCTTCCACACATCCCTCAGGTCACCATCTTTCCCGCCTGTCCACTTTGGAGCTCCGGGGTCCTTAACGTTCAAGCCGGTCTTGAGAGGGTAACCGTAGGGTGTCTCCAGAGAGCGAAAGGTGGATGATTCGCCGGGTTGCCGAACAGGCGAGGCGGCAGATTGGCGGGCTAGCAGCAACGGATGAATATCTGGGTCCGCGTAATAGAAAAGCGGGTAGATCAAATATATGGCAAAGATGAGACAGATGATTGTGGTGTAGATGTTCCAGCCAGCAAGGATCTGCTCGAGCTGGGAGTCGACTTGCTGAAGAATAGAGGTAGATTGTGATGTCATGATTGCTACTAGCAGGTGAATATGTTATGTCATCTCATATCATGTCATGCCATTCAGAGCAGGCACTGCAAAGGCTCTGGACGTTGGCTGGTGTTGCCGGTGGCCGCCAGAGGAGGCCTCGGAGAAGCCTGAGTGTTTACCCGAGCCTTTCCCGCCGCCCTAAAGTACCGTAAGTACTACCTACCTTTAAGGGTCGCTCGATCCAATTCTCCGAAATTAATCCCCTCCCCTACTTTGCCCATGCCTACCTACTACTCCGATACGAGCTCTGACGCGACTACTTGCGAAGACCTTATTCTGCTTTCCACGCAGACATACCATACACCATACTTTCGGTCTCGCAGGTAAGTCGCTCGCAAGACTGCTACTCGCGGCAAGGTATCTCTTTCCTTGTTGCATTATAATCAGCGATAGGGAACCCAGAATGGGGTTTAGACTGTACGGTCTAGGAAGTTGATTGCCTCGTGGCAGAGGTCTGCGCTTCTCGGATTTGCACATCTGCTGAAGTTGTGGTCCTGGCCAATAAAGAGTCAGCATTTTCTGGCTCTCATACCGCCTGTATGCATAAAAACGCGGTTGCAAGGCGTTTTTCTCGTGTGGACTCGGCCATGGATTATGTTGGACAATATTGCATGAGGTTCACATGTCTGCGGGTGCTTATTTATCAAGGCCTTCCTCTAGCCTTGGCCCTTTTATTTCCTTCTGCAAAGTATGTGGCTCTCTGTGGCTTTCTGTACCTTGTTCCTATGCTTCTGGTCTGCTTTGACCCTCCCCTTGAATGCCACTGTCATTCCAGATCATTTAAATCTCGGCGACGGCTCATCATTATCCCCTCTCAATTGGTGGTCGGTATGCGTTTCACCTGAGAAACAACCAGCTTGGTCGGGCTTCGTGAGTTCTGCTCATTGTACAATGGCACTGCTCAACCTCAAATTTTCTGTCCATCAATATGGAATGCAAAACTACTTATTCTACTCTCGAGAATTTGTCACAGATGGGATCGAAGGCGGCTGGAGCCTTCCCATTGGATCCATATCTGGTGAGCCATCGGAGGACAACCTTCTTAATGACCTTTAAGACTAAACCAATACTTATAGGTAATTGCGTTCTTGAGTTGCGGATGGCCAAAGACTTTGGTGACGATGTGCTGCCTTTGCGGAATCAGGGTTATTTCCCCGGCAGTTTTAGACAACCTACTGAAGAACACGACTGGCCTGATATTTTAGATCAGTTTGAATCCTTGATGTCGAATTGCGTATGGGGCAGTACTCTCACAGGACCCGGCTGGGCGAGAGCTGGAAACAATATGATCGTACTCCTTCTACCAGCGGACAGCGAGATGCGCAAACGATGGTTACCGGTGGAGCAGACCTTGGGTGCCGTGAACTCGTCTCGCTACATCTCAATCACGTCATAGGCTTCCTGGCGAGCAAGCAAGAGTTTTGTTTCAACAAAGAACGGAAGCGGTTTCTAACCGTGTGGTATTTTCCCAAATGATCTGGGTCGGATACTACAAAACCACTCAATGCGACATCATTTCTAGTCTGGCTTTACTTCTTCATGCATAAGATATGTGATTGCTATCCGTCCATAGACGTGTCGTTTCTTTTAAAAACAATCAGTCTCCACCATGGCCAAAAGACTACCCTTAGCCAATGTTGGGTTTAAGTTTCGTATCTAAAATTACCAATGCGGGTATGGGTAGTCGGTTGTCGGGAAAATACCTGGCCAAGACAGGCTTGGATTCTGGTGCGCTACAAGGTCGTCTAGGTGCGGCTTCATCATGCGCCTGCAACAATGCCGATTGAAACTTCACTGTGAATCAGGGCGCATTCTGCAATTTCCCCAACAATTCCAATAGCTTTTTCCTCATTAACACGTTTGGCACAAAGGGCTACTTACCTCACGGCATTGTTAGCGGACGGAAAAGCCGAAGAGTTCATGTTTCGACATGGCCAGGATGATCTTCTTCTTGCTCATCATCCCTGCAGCAGTCGGTGGCTCTTTAGTTACTGCGACGCTCCCAGTCAATAATAGCGTTGCGGCGACGTATATGTCCTTGGTGACGGATGAGTGGCCCAACTGCGTTAACGGTTCCCACTTCGCCGAGTGGCGTGGAGAAATGGCTTCTATTGGCTGTTACAATGCTGTGAGATCGCTGCGAAGTATAGTCGAGGGCGACAGACGCCTTTTTCTGGATTACGTCTTCTATTCCAGACTGGCCCCTCCCCGCAGAATTCCAGCCCGAAGCTGGGCCTTGCCACAGGGATCAATAAACGGTTAGTATGCCAGATCACCATTTGCGAATCTTGGTCGAGAAGCAAGTATTTATTGACGCCTACAGGTAACTGCGCATTCACTGTCAGAATGGCCAAAGACTTTGGCCTGAACACGTTACCCCTACGAAGTGGCGGCTATCGCCGAAACCGAGGGCCTATACAGCAGCTGAGCACTTGGTATCATATATTGAGGGTTGCTGATCCAGTTTACCGCGGCTGTATGTTTAAAGCAGGCGGGGCCGAGGCAGGATGGTCCATTCTTTCCGACGGCATAGTCGTTTCGTTTTGGCCTCGAAACAGCGCTATGAATGAGATGTATGGTCCTGGCATTCGGCCGTCGATTGAGAGCCCCAACGTTACGGACGTCTTCACGTGATATACCATTAGCGAAATCCGTCACTAGCAATAGGCTAGGATCAACGATGGAAACTTGATGTTTCCCACTGAAATGACCCCCTTGTGGATGGTTGAGGGATATTGAACCAATGATAAAGTGAGGTCATATTAGACACAACTCTATAGAGTACAATGTCAGAAAACGTCTCCATGCCATGAAGCTGGGAAGCAGGGTATGGCGCTCAATGTAAGGAAAATGTGGTGTCGTTTTAATATTGGTATGGCCACTCCGACAAACCGCGTACCAAGTCAAGGACAATAATGTACAGCGAACCGACGCGCTGGAGTCACTGCTACACCACTCATAACACCGGCCGGCAGTATGACGCGACGATTTGCATTTGGAAGAAGATGACAGGAGACTGCTTCGTTTGTTATCAGTGACTAACTCTAAGTACATGCAGCAGCCTGAGTACAGGCAACTCTACGCAAACAATGGCGACCACAACAGCTCCGGCAACTCCTAAGTCCCAGATCCTACAAGCCTCGACTTCTACTCCTTCACCTGGCTCATGGCGTCATCCCCAATTCGATGAGATAACGCGAAGGCAGAAAGCCAATACTTTCAATGACAGCAATCTTCGTAGAATAGCATGGAACGGAGGGGCTCTGGTAGCTCTACTTCTCGCCTCATCATAGTATGCATATTCAATCTCTGCATAGAAATTGCAGCTGAAGCAAGTGAACAGTCCATGGTTCCAATCCTTCAGCCGTTATCTTCAACCTCTGGCAACGCCACTGCTCCTTGTTCTCTGCCTACTCGCGCTCTACAACCTAGCCACGGCATTCCTCCCGCTCATCAAGACCAAGGACGAGCTGACCGATATTGCTCTTACACCAGCACAGCGAGCGCTTTTAGGCCTCGACCCTAACGCTACACCAGCCCCGACGCCGGGGACAAAGTACATCACACCACCACGTTACCCTCGCTCACCCACACCACGAACCATATCCCCTGCAAACAGAAACAGCAGTAGTTACAGCACACCGAGTGCATCATCTGGAAAGGAAAGGAGTGACTCGCCTGCAGCGAGTCCATTTTGGCAGAAGGCTACAAGTAATGCGAGAGATCCGGCGAGAAGATCGAGTTACGGCTCTCCATCTCCACTCGGGCCTGGATTTGGAGGCAGGGACGGGAGTGTACTGGGAGCCCCTAGCACGCCAAGTCCGACGGGAAGAGGCGCGACGGTGGGACTGAACAATAAATGGTTGTATGATAAAGGGAGAAGCAGTTCGGGAAGTAGGAGCGTGTATACTGGTAGCACTCTGGTAGGTAATTAGAGCTACATAACATAGATACGACTTCGAAGATTCCACACCAACAGCGTCCAATCATTTGCGCACTCTTGCGCACTCGATAGACTTATTGCAAAAGCTTTTACAGTCAGTAGAGTCCTCCCCCAAGCGGCCAGGTGCTATGTCGCTGTGCAAAGAAACTGGGCCCTTATCTGCGATAACTCCGCTCCGCTCTCTTACCTACTTGCTTGGCCGATTACGATCCACAGTATCTGATGCTCAGCCTTGACTATGGGTAATTCTGATTCGAAGCTGGTTTTTAAACAAGGTATTTTCAAGCTATCAGAGGCAAATGCCATACCAGCTTCGGATCCCTACTGGAGAGGGGTGAGTGGTCTGCATTCTTGTGAGTTACTTCAACTGACTATCTACAGTTCTGGGAGCTTCCTGAATCGAGCGAAGATGTCTTCAGTCTCTTCTCCCCCGTAGATGTCCGCCGAGCACGAGACAGCTCACTTCACAATATTGAGACCCTCATACTGGCCCTTACAACCCGCCTGTTCACACTTCGACAACACCGCTCCTTCCCTGGTCCCGAAAGTGCGCCTGAGAAGCACGCACTGAACTGTATGAGGGTGCTCACGCGGATCCTTCCCTTCCTTTACGAGGCAGATCATCTTGAAGTATGGGAAGACAAGTTCTTCTGGGCGAAGCGCAAAAGGAAATCGAAAGGTCAAGCGGCAAGGCCTGAGGTTCTGTTTGACGAGTCACAGAATGAGGAGCCGAACAAGGAAATCGAGCACTTTGAAGATGTTAGACCGCTGGGAGAGGAATTGGTTGAAACACTTGTCGATATGCTATTCTATGTGGGGTTCACGCTACCAATTACGGAGCGGTCACGGAACAAAGTCACATATGCCATCTGGCAGAAGGGAGTGGGGTCTAATAATTCCATGCCAACAAGCAACCAACTTGAGAGCAATCGGACAGAGGTCTTGAGGTTGCTGTTGACACTGTCAAGCAAATCATTATACATGCCTGCTCGTACGTCTTACAGAACTCTGCTCAGTCATTTAGGTACCTTACAAAGCCTAGATATCTTGCCAATCAAGGGAGTCAAAACCATTACGTACATCACTACGTGCCCAGATAAACAATTAGTGTTATCACTCCTTTGCTCGCAACTCAATACTGTTCGTTTCCAAATAATGCTTGCTGCCGCTGCTGATAAATTGAACAGGCCCTTAATTATAATCCTGCCACATGGCGCGTGCCATATGATCATATGGTCTATAGAGACCCAAAGCAGATTCTGATTTCATATTGCTTACAGTTCCTTCTCGTGCTGATACTGTACCCAATACCCGAGGAAGGTGGGGGATCTCCCTCCAAAAACTATTTTCGCCATTTCTTAGGTAGATTGCATCGACCGCAAGACTTTGAATTCTTAGCCGACGGTATGACCAGAACTTTAAACCAGCCGGTGCGTCTGCGAACAAGCTTTACATCAGGCCATTCACTAACATCGAGACGAAGCTACAAGCGACATCGTCCTATCTACCAGGCAGCCAAAAATCTGTGAAGTGGGCGTCGGAAATGATAATGCTATTTTGGGAGACTCTCCAATGCAACAAGCGATTCCGCTCCTTCATTATTGACACTGATAGAGGCCACGAATTCATGGCTCTAATTATCTTCTACGCTATGGAGTACAAAACCGATCCGTCTAAGCAAGGCGTAGTTAGGATGTGTGTCTTTGTCTTGCAAACCCTCAGTACCGAGCCAAATTTTGGGAGGCTGTTGAATCAAGATTTCGAGACCCAAGACAGTCTCCCTTCAACGATAAAGTTGGACAATTTCCGTGGTACCTACGTCGACTTTCTAGTAATAGTAAGCCATACACACTGGGGCCACCTTATCATTCTCATTCTAAAGCTGACCGGGCAGTCCATACACACACTTATCACATCCAGCAAAGGGAAGCTGGACGCTATATATCCATCACTTCTAGCCACCATAAACAACATCGCCCCATACGCAGAACACCTCAACGCTCAAGCAAGTTCGAAATTGCTGCAGCTGTTTGCGTCCATGTCTTCTCCGAGTTTTCTACTTGCCAATGAGACTAATTATTCTCTCCTACAATCTTTATTAGAATCTATGAACGCTATCTTAGAGCATCAATACAGAGGTAAGCAGGACATTTGAAGCACACACAGCCTATTGCTTATCAAGTTTCAGAGAACAAGATCTTCATACAAGGAATTTTCAGACATCGAAAGCGGTTCGAAGCTCTACGGTCCTTCACCCTCGAGAGTGGCCAACTGGAAATCGAGCGCATGAAGCAGCTCAGAAAAGAAAGTGCCGACACTGTTGACGCGCCAAACAGTCCAGGGCGAGCTTCGCGAAACAGTTCGGTCGACAGCGTTCGCAGCCCACATGGTGCCAGAGTACCTTCCCTAAGCAACGTACCAGAAGAGGGCGGAGCTTTTGCTATTGGTGACGATGATGAATCAGGTGATGAGAACCAAGAAATGCCTGCTACGCCGTCACAGTCATCACCTTCAGCTAACGATTCACCATCGCGTAATGCATCAATATCGTCTCTGGGCGACGAACCCTTGCCTACCCAACTTCGAGGCATGTCTGAGAAAGCCAGAGGCAAGATGCCAGTGGGGCAGTCCACATTTTCACGTCAAAACAGTACTACAAGCTTGAACAGCCATCCTGCAGCCCTCATGTCTCCAACATCAAGTGGCTTTGACCCCACTGCACACTGGATCGATTCTTGGCTCCCCACTCTTCCGCTTCATACAATTCTAACGCTTCTTTCCTCATCTTCTCCACCTAAGGATCTACCAGCAGGCCTCGATTCTACACCTCCACGCGTCCATCTTTTCGAATGGACACCGCTTGCTCTAGGCTGGTATGAGTCCTTGCTGTGGGGTCTCATCTTCGCATCAGAGATGGTTGTGCAGAAAGGCACCGTGGGAGTCTGGAACGGCACATCCATACGCTTATTCAAGGTCGAGACTGTAGCCGCACGAGGGCCAAGCCTAACGAAACCCATGGGAGCAGTAGATGCGGTCGGGTCAAGGCTGGTCAGTGGGGTGGCTGGTTTAGGCATAGGGAGGAGAGATGCAAGCGGAGGCGGAGGCGGAGGCGGAGCCAGAGGTATGAGGGTTAGAGATGTCTAGGAGGTTCAGTCTGTGCATACCGTGCTGTGCGTGGGAAGAGTACCTACTGGTGCGTGCGAGGATGGTCTGGATGGGAGTGCCAAGGGAAAATTCTTGTTGCGGTAGTCGCTGCTACCATAGCTCCAAAGTTGTATGAAAAAACACTATGTTGACTAAGATGGTAAGCAAGCAGCGTCATGGGAATATATGGTGAAATCATAATTCTCCTTTTCCGAACCTATCGGTTTCCTACTTTCGAGGACGACGCTGTTTCCGCTTAACCGCGCTCGGTTTGCTGCCAGGAATCCTCGAGTGCGCCATTCACGAGGCACCTGCCAAAAGCCATGGTCGAACGTGACCCCCCTACCTACCAACAATGCCGAAACAAAACCCATTTTGTATACGTGCTCAGCTCAATGAAAAAAAACAAAGAATTTAATACTCAACAAAAAGAAGACACAAGCATCTCAAGCCCGCTTTGATTGCGACAAGAACTCTACCGTTGCTCGACCACCCGACCATTGAATGACCCCCTTTCCAATAGTTGCTGCACGAGTTTCACACACAACTCGCACACAACTTGCACCCTACTCATCAACAGACACGTCATCAACATTCGCAGTACATATAACAGTCTTTCCTCCGCAATGGGTTCCAAAAATTCCAAACCTGCCTCCCAGCAGCCCATCGCCATGACGGATACCCATCCATCTGCAGCCCAAGTCACCAACCGTACGTACAATTTCTCCCGGCCTCTACCCCATTTGAACCTTGATAAACCGCTTCCCCCACTTCCGATTCTGGTCGCGACTCATGGGAGGGTGGGGAGGCGAGCGGTAGGAGCGGGTAAGGGGGAAAGCGTGAGGGTGAGGAAGGAAGGGTATTGTCAATTGTAATTAGGCTAGTAAAGGTATAGGAACCATCAATCTGATTAAGATTGTGAGCATAGGACAGGGATTCCTTCTCAATTGAATCATCATTGGGGATCTGAATTCCTCTCGCTCTGAATTTAGAAAGCTGACAATTTGCAGAATAGACAGTATTGCCACACTGTTTATGTCAATTCCACGTCGGACATGATACAAAATAATTGTCCATTCAGTACATGAGAGGTTGTGGGTTTTCGTATCAACTGCTGGAGCGAAGCCAGTTCTTCCACTCGTTAATAAGATAAGACATAAAGAATCCATACATGATCATCTACATACTCTCAACATCTGTACTTGGCACGTAGCCCTGATGTCCAACCTCCTCGGCCTCTCCTCTTCCTACAAAATGTGGTCCAGAGATTGCTGTAACCCTTGCTAAAATTTCTCCAAGGTCCATAAGAATAACAACCGTGCAAGCCAAAGCAGCGAAGCCCGCAGAGTCGGAAAGAATTACTGCCGAGCGCTGAAAGGCTTGCATTCAGGGGGAGACGCCAAACCGTACCGCTGGATTACTGACATGACTCGGATAAGCTTTTGCAATTATCGTCGCACTGACCCCGCGTCTCATGGATTAGAAAGGGGAGTACTCAAGAAGCGATGCAACTCCAGCTACATCGAGCCAACCGCCCCTAAGAGTTGCAACTCATGACCCTGCGACGTGGGTACGCGCAGGCTTCCATAACCAATGGCCGTACACCTTATTTATGTATCGGGAAGCCCCCCGGAAGCAAATAGGAACCTGTGACAATTCGACGTCAATTTTCCTGGCTAGAACGAAGGAAAGTCTCTTTCGTGCTTTAGAGCTATTAGTAATGCTATCGTGACCGGACACGTCGGTGTGTTGCATTCCAATGGTGGATCCTGCCATCCATGGATGGAAGATACCCATGGGTGGAATGCAACAGGTACACAATCATTCCCGACTGCTCGAGTCGCGCTTTACCAGCTCGGATACCGAACATTAGCTCAATGTGCACATCGAAGCGATGTCCATTCGCAATGAGCTAATGGGTCCGATTGAGAGGCGCCACAGAAGAACATCACCCTTTTATTTGAAAGGAATCTTACGTAATCCGAGACTTGCTGCAGAAGCCGGACATTCAGAGGTCGTCAAGTTTCTGTTAGCGAGGCATGATGTAGATATCAACGCAGAAAATGTCTATGGTGGTTCACCTTTATACCAGGCAGCCCGCCAAGGGCGTCCAGCGATATTGCGAATGCTTCTACGAAGGCAGAACTCCAAGCTCATCCAAGGGATCATCACGGGAGTACGCCTCTCGTACTCACAGCAGGAGCCGGACATGTTTACATACTGAAGCTTCTGTTGGCTAGGGACGATTTAAACGTGAGTGCGGTTGACAATGAGGAAGATACGCCAACGAAGTGTGGGGAGCTGGGCTTGATAGAGGATCGCAATGACACGGAGAGTGATGCTGAAACCATTGGAATGCTACAAGCGGCTGCAGAATGGCGCTCATCACGTCAACTTGTGGCTTGAAAAGCCTCCGGACGTCCAACATGAGGTTACACTTTGCCTGATATTTTGATGAAATCAAAGCATCAATGGAATATATTCGATTTTAGTAGACGTCTCTTTCGAATTATTGTTTCCATCTGGAGCCATGAGAAGCTGTGATATAAGTTTAGGATATCGAGAAATGAGCCAACTGGGCTTCGTTCTTCTTTCTTTTACATCATTTGGTTTGGATTTGAGCGTTTACAGCGCGGACTTTTATGTTAGAATAAGAACTAAGTGTAGTGAAATGTCATTCTATTGGCTTATTTGTCAATGTTTCGGGCGACCTTCATACTATTGTGAAGCCCTTATCTAGCCGAAAGTCTTCCGTATTAGATCCAGAGATTATGTTGAATGCGTTGAGAATTACTCTGAAAAAGCAATAATGAACAGTGAAGTGTTAATCGCTGGGTGTGATGGCTAGGCTTGACTTTCGACAGGCTGCTGACAGAGCGTTCAAGTAACATGCCCTGCATTTGCCTTCATCTGTCATTACAGCTTGTGAAGGACAGTTTGGCCTCCGATAGGAGTGATGGCAAAGCTGCTGCACGAGCTGTTATCTAACGAATTACAAGAGCGATTGGACGGGTTGGACAGAACCAGGCGTCTAGGCGTACGAGGACCACAAGTATAAGGCTGAGCAGGTGGGATGGTGAGATTGTTAACTTGTCTTGTGGCTGGCGTGGCTGTATGCAGCTCGCAGTCGTGGACGTATACAATCATCCCGTCTACGAGCAAATGTAGAAACCCCACTAGTGGCCGGTAACTACCACAGGTAGCTCAGCTGTAAGGTGTACCTCTGGGCAATAGGGACAGACTTCGTATCAATCTGTCTCGTCTTGGCATCCGTATCGGGATTCTTCTGTAGCCTTCAGTGTTGCAGATTCGTACCAAACATGCGAGGCGTAGCTTCTAAATACGGGCTGATTAGAGTTAGGGCTTTTCAAAAGGGCCTTCCACCAATCAAGTATCTTACCACAGTATACCGAGTCGTGACAGCCTGGCCAATGAACAACTGAATTTTTGGTTATATACGGTCTATAATAATTCGACCTGGCACAGAACACGGTATGCTTCTCTAGATGAAACAATCGTACATTGAGACGTCCCAATGGATAAATTGGCCTAGATCAATAACATAGCACTCAAAGAAGTGGGGTTCTCATACGAATTCGCAATTTTAAAATGGTCCAATTGGCTCACTGGTCGCCTGTTCAACACGTGTTGATCGCGCATGGCAGTGCTGACCAGCCAAAATTTGAGGCTCAAGTCCGAAGTAGTTGCTCAGATGACTGGAGCGCCCGTCTTTTCCAGAGTCATCGGGCTCACGTGCTGTGTTTGGTTCGAGCGGCTCAATCCTAACCTCTTATGCACGAAGGTAGTATTTGGAGCGCTAGATGGTCAAAGTCCTGGCGTTGCATTGGTCAAATGCCTCGCTAGGCCACTCTGCGCGAGATTGATCGTTCATCAAAGTACCAATGAATTGAACGGTGCAAGCTCTTATCTTTCATCGAAGCAGCCAAATCACAAGTTGGAGGGGTTGGCGTTCGGGTAAACTTGCACCCGCGATAAGGATCGATATCAAGACGACTTAAATAAGGAGGTGTCCATGCCCGGGCAAATTAGAAGACCGATTAGGAGCCTCAACTTAACGCACTGATTATAAGGCTGAACAGTCAGCACACCCCAATTCCTGGTATCCTGAATTGTGGCTGGCTTGGCAGCATACAGCTCTAAGACGCCAATGCAACTTATGGCGGACTCAGACATCCTATCCACCTGCACGTAGCCTGTAACCATTAAACGATAGAGGAAACTTCGATATGGAAATCTAGCCGACAGTGTCCCCAAATTTGATAACCGAGCTGCAAGTGCGATCCCAAATCAAAGGGATAGGCTGGCTGCCAGCCTGTCGGGTCGTGACAGCCTTACTAATGTTGCTCCAGAATTAAACGTGTCACCAGTGTTGTAAATGTGTAGCAAGCAAGGGAGCCTAGCTTAAACAGACCACCATAACTGTGCGTCAATCATCATGAATGACTCAATTCGTCTGTATCATGGGACACGTACTCATACGGAATGGTGTATGATGATTGGCTCTTCCGTGCGCACCACTCCCGCAGGATCGCGATTTGCAACCTTCGGAGATGGCTCGAACACATCCACTTCCGAATGCAATGCAATGTGGCAGGTCATCCAACAAGCAAGGTAATTATGCAGGAATCCTTCCAAGCCATGTCAATAACCCAGCGACCCGGTAACTCTCCGCATTGTTGCAAGCATTTCAGCGCTTTGCCGTAATCCCCATTAGTCAGCAAGCTTTGCCGCTTCGGTTTGCAGGCTTTTGTATTTGCAGACCTTGTAAGTGTTTCAGCGTGTACATAAGCTGCGGTAAGCCTTGGCTAGGTATGATTACACCTGGGACGAAAGCTGTAGGTTGGATTTTCAGGCCCCTTACCCTCGAAGCTCCCTTCTGGCCATGCCCTACACGGAGGCTCCTTGTTTTAAGGCCCCCCGTAAGAGACTTGTAGGGGAAACAAAGGCCGGGGAGGGAGGATGTTGGGAGTCATAAACCTTGTACAGAAAAACACATCATACAGACGACAATTCATGGATCCGTATTGTCCAAATGCTCAAATGTGCTGGAGGAGCTCCCTCCTTCTCCAGCGGTCGATACACTCATAACAAATCTTATGTAGCCGCTTGATGACAAACGTCTGTCGGAGCAGACAATCCTTCTTTTATATCATGTGCGATATGGCATCATGCAGTAGCTTTGAGTTCAGTAGGATGAAAATGCTACCTAGGTTTCAAATCGTCAGCTTCTGAAGCTTAGAGCGAGCCGGATGTTGCTCCCGCCAACGCTGGTAGATTTGAGAAAATGAGTACGTACCATTACATATTGGAGGCTCATGAGTATAATAGAGTCGTCATATTCACAGTCGAGCGTTGATTGTAGCGGGAGTCATCGACGGCGCCGACACCTTCGCTAAAATTGGAGTACCGCAGCTCCTTTCCATGTGCTGATGCTAGAGGTGTTTGATACTCATGAACTTTTGCTGTACGTTCATCTTCGCTGTTCGGATCCGTAACTGTATCCACCCCCATACATGTTATTGGGGCTGGTACTAGTTGAAGCATTGTTGCGTCCGCTCCCATATCCGTGACTGGAGCCTCCAGCTCCAGGTTCATAATCTCTCTGGCCTTTGGGTTTTGGTGGTCGAGGCTTCGGAGGTCGAGGTGGGACAGGACGGGGCTGCTCCCACCCATAAGATCGAGGATCGTGATTTCCTCCGTCCGCACCCATTGCCATTTATTTTTCTTAAGGAAGAAAAGCTGCAACACGAGAAACTTCTGAGACGAGCGAGGCGGTAAAATATAAATTGACGAGCCAGGGATCCTGTACGATATCGTAAAGAGATGACAGAGAAGGGCAAAACATATCAACGAGTATTTAATTTCCCAATGGCTGCTCGGGGTGGAAGTACCTCAGTCATGTATGGTCAGCTCCTCAGGCATAACGGCTTGCTTGGGCTTATCAGCAACAGGAAGATCAGGCAAAATCGAGACTTTGCTCGATTGCCTTGTTCCCACCTGACAGAAACCCCCACCCCAAGCCGCATAAGTGCCCTACTCGTGCGTTCGGGAAAAGTTGCCATGTGCGAGATTGCGGTTGGGATCGATTTAAACGGGATTCCATGGCCCGGCTGACCCCAGCCACTCGGGCGCCGGGCGCTACCTTGCCCACACAGCGTACGCCTCGGTTGCATTCTTCCACCCCCACGTCCTTACAAGGGGCAGTATTTAAGAGACAACCATTTCCTCTTACAACCTGCACTTCTTGAAATAAGCGATTGGTGGGATCGCGACAAATGCGGACAGGGCCGCCTTGTCGCTCTATGCGCTATCTAGCTTTTCTCAAGAAGAACATTCCTTCTTTCACGTTATTATGAGCTCTTCAATACCTTTGGCAACGCTTACGGTTCATCCAACTGATCAATCTGGCCCGTCAGCCTTATCGGAAAAACCTCCATCGAACCCTTCACCACCACAAGCAGAGCCACTAACACATCCTGATGCTGAGTCAAGCGCGATGGCTGCCTCTGTTGTTGCAGATGGCCAGTCTTCTGTAACAACGGCCCAGAGCGCAATCGAAAAGGCCGACGAAGAGCCTTGGCGTTAGTGAGTCTTGTCTATAAGATGTGTGAAGCACTAGATCATGGCTAACGGCCTTCACAGTCGGGGCTATCCGAAATTCTGCAGATGGGTGGCGTCTGATGATGACTTCTTCGTAATGCGAATATTTGGAAGTACCAGCGCAAGATTGGCCTTGTTATTACAGGATCAGATCGTGGAGCAAGAACAAGCGCTGAAGGATGCAGACAAGAGAGCCATACGAGATGGTCTCGATAGTGGGACTTTTCGGAATGACCAACAGTCAGAAAGAGCGGAGATAACGACAAAGCTTTTGCCAATGATCGAGAGATATCGTATGCTGCCCACCACACTACATGCATTGAGCTGGTTGAGGCATCCCTACTAACGGAAGATCAGATAGATTCCTGCTTGACCTGATGAATCTCAAGTCCCGCTCTAAGGCAACGCCATTCCAGGTGAACAATGTGAGACAATGGCTTGAGAACGCCAACGGTCCTATGTGGACGAGGAAGTCGCATTCCTCAACGAAGAAGATGATCTTGTTCCCGTGGCCTCCACACCGAAGGCTCCCCTCAGGCAGCTTATTGACAGGTTCTCCATTCTCAACTTTCTTAGGCTACCTCCCTGCATTAGGGAGCGAAAAGTAAGGCAGCAATCCAAATCCGCGGTCACTGATATCCTAACTAATTGAATTCGAAAGAGGAACGAGCGTTTGTACAATGCAGATGAAGATTTTGAGATGCAGACCACTGTCTATAACAAAGACTGGTTATTTGAAAAGATTATGACCGTTTTCACAATCATCATTGGTCTGGCCATGCTCATTGGCCCACTCTGGATCTTACAGCACCTTTCCACCGAACCGTCAAATTTACAGGTTCGCCTAGGGGTAATAACGGGGTTCATAGCCTTATTCACGATTCTGACAAGTCTCTTCACCGTGGCGAAGGCTTTCGAAGTTCTAGCAGCCACGGCAGCTTACGGTGCAGTCCTGATGGTGTTTATGCAATTCGGTACGTACCCCAGTGCAAGCAACGGTGGCTGAGGTTCGAAACCCCCTCCATGGCGGGGCCGAGAAGGAAGAGTACAGAGAACCTCCACGTAACGTGGACGTCGCGCGCGAAGAGTGTTAGGGGCATTCAAAGAGAGTGTTATGAGTGAAACATGTGTGAGAAATCCAAGAATGAAACAAGAGTTGAGAAGGATTGATGGAACGTTCCATGGACAGAACGAGTATGAGAAACATTCAAGAGAAGGTTCATGAGCAGAAACATTTCTGAAAGAGGTAGAGAAGGTGGGAAGAGTTTGTACAAAGAATAGGAGTAAATGAGAGGACGAGTCCGAGGAAGAGGAGGGTGTACACGTTCCGGACACGGATCAAGTTTCTGTTTGTTACGTCATTGTTTTGCCGAGGATTGCTGCCTTAATGGACAAACATCCACCTATGAGCTTCAATACCCAATATAGCGTTTATATCCATTGAACTGGTAGCCGCAACGCTCAAGAAGCGCCTGTAAAATCCGATAGTAAATTCAACAGACCCTTTTTGCTTTGATTATGATGCATTGGAAACTCTTTGTATATGTGAATGCCATCTCCCCCAATGGTTAGGTCAATACATTTATGGCTTGAAATGCATTAATGGCAGCTCCATTGGTACATTTTGAAGATCGGCTAAGTAAGTTTTTTGTTGAAGGGGCTTACATGCAAGTGCCAAAGTGTTCCAAGATAACTTGCAACAACACTCAACCTCGGTCATAAAACGGAATAATGGTGCTCAATTTGATCTGTTGAATGCCGAGATTATGAACAAAAGATGTTTTAAATGCGCCAGACCCTGGACATTATATAACAAATTGTGAACAACCCCAACAATTTCTTTCCTGGGCTTGACGATGTCATTGAAGATACTCACCACGCACTTCACGATTCTACAGCTTCATAGCATAGATTTTGCTCGAAACGTCTGGGTTCGTGGATCTTGCCCGGGCCAAAGTCTCGCTTTCCGCACGCATGATGATTACGTTTTGATTATCTCTGTATTAGCAATCTGAGTCGCGAGTCCCTCACCAGTAATGAGATAGCGCAGGAGAACTGAAGATCAAAGTCAAGAACAAAAGGACGTGGAATGCCATGTTATGATTACTGACATTTTAACATGAATCGAAAGTTGTGATTAAAGTAAAGGGAGGATTGATTTGTATCACTTCGTTGAATTCCAACGATTAGCATGCTTAAAGCCCGTTGTTATAAGATGGTATTAAGCCAATATTGTTCCGATCAAGTCTCTGTGGTTGTCAGGCACGACCTACCAGTAGCTCCGTCTCGTGTGTATGTTGGGTTGGTGAGAGGGTATCGAGATGTAAGAGCGACTGAATTTATGAATATTGAACCAACAACCGCACAAAGCTAGGTTGAATTTGTATCTACATGCCCGTGAGCGGAAACCTGGCCCTCATGGGGATTCTGTGCTTGAGCAGCATCTTCTTGTCATTAGTTACTGTACAGTAATTGCACGTCTGTGTCGTCTGAAGTTTCCGCTGCCAATTGCGCATCAGACTTGGAACAGCAGGAAAGAGGAACGGTAGTATCGCCAATATAATTATGAATTATATACCTAGAAGTCATGCATCGGCGCCAGATGGTCGACTATTGGTATTGCCAGCTGAGGCCTTGACCGCAGAGGCTGGAATAGGCACCGCTACTATATCTTTGCATGTACAACCACCTGGCCCTTCGGCCTTCATGCCTTTGACATCACAATCCACCATCTGCGCTGGGTCGCTGCAATTGAAAATTACATGCCATAGCCGCTCAAGAGTGTGGCCAAATTTGGGGTCATCTGGGGTGCTCTTCCCCTTGTCTTTCTCGAACCATTTCGGCTCAGGTTCAGTATGTAGCCAATGATCCTGAGGCGCATCAACAAGCTCTTTCAGATACTCATAAATCGATTTCGGACGCGAGAGGATACGTTTGCGCGACACGATGAAGTGGCCATTGAAAGAGAGCACACTTCCTTCCAACTCTTGACACACCGTTCCCTCCAGGATCGCATAGAGCTGGGGCCACAGCGGGTAGAAGTCATCCCTCCCCATATCTGTGCAGTGCCCACAGTAGCAGATGTCATGTTTCCTATCCAAGCTCATGAACCCGATGTCGCTCGTGAATTTCTCCGACAGCTTATCGTAGATCCAGTCCTTCAGTTTGGCCACGTTTTCGCCTTCGATCTCTCCGCTAAGATATTGCCCCTTTTTAATAATTGCCTGAGTGAACATCGTGAACGGTGGTGGGTCGTCATAGATCTTGACTAGATGGTGCAAGTATGTGCTTCCTTCTCTGCCGACATTGGGCAGCTGAAAGACCTCGTCTGCCGCAGTGGTCTCTTTCAGTGTCACAAGATCCGTCTTTCGGCCCTTTGTGTATATGATAACTTTAATTCCAAGCTCCTGTATATAGGGGATGGAGCGCACACTATCTATCCACCTCCTCATCCAGAACGGTTCCTCCTTTTGATGAGCGATGACCAAGTGTAATTGCGGTACATGCGTTGTGGAGGGCGGCGCATCCGTCTTGCGGCTCGCTGTATCTATTGGGGGGGTGTTGTTGTGAGGTGCAAACGAGATGTCTTCCACGGCAGTGGCGGATGTGGCTGACGGAGTTGCTCTGACAGGGTCTGCGGGCTTAGTGGCGACGGTGTTGGAGGAAATCTGCAAAGCATCCTGTGGTGGTGAGAGAGCCTTGGGGGCTGAGCTGCCTCTAGATGCAGTCTGTATCTGGACATAGGATTGAGGGTAGCGCGATGGCAAAATTAGGATTAACAACAGTATTGCCAGTAGAGCAGCAGTCGAATATCTGAGTAACAGTCGCTTCTCGACGCCACAACACTTCATGATCGCTGACTTCTGCTACACCGAGTGTTTGGACTCGCGTCGTTCATGACTACAGCGGTGTAGCCTGGCGAAAGGAAGGTGCGGCTAATAGAGCTTCCAAATATCCCTGCAGTTGATGAATACAGCTCTTGATTGTGACAGCAAGGAGAGGTCCTTCCACCAAATCGAAGTGCCAAGTTAAAATACTCCATAGCGACGAGAGATGCCCTGGTAGCTTTTAAGGGGTAATCCTACTCTAGTCAATTTAGTCACCCCTGACGCGCAATGAGAGTGAGGACGGTAAGCGAAATCATTACGACTAGATTAAAAGGTAATCACTGGTGGTAATATACTAAACTGTATGTTAACTATTAGCAGGGTTCCTGTAGTGTATTACCACTACTCTAAATATCTTTCCTAGACTAGAAGATGAGAGTCTTTATAAATAAAAGTAGAGATTTATATCTAAAATAAATTAGGAATTTACTATTTAGAAATTAAACTCTCTATCTTTTATTATTAAAGCCTTCTATATGCTATCGCACCATAGTCGCTAGAGTGAGGATGGTAAGCGAAATCATTACAACTAAATTAAAAGATAATCACTGGTGGTAATATACTAAACTGTATATTAACCATCAGCAGGGTTCCTGTAGCGTATTACCGCTACCCCAAACACAATGGTTATAATAGCAGATTTACCGCTAGGCTGAAAGTAACGCCGAAGCCGGTCTATCTCTGGCACAGGAATTGTCTTCAAGAACTTCTAAACGCCCGAGCGGAGGAGACATTTAGCCAAGATAGCAAGGGTTAGCGTTCATCACAGCACCAGAACAGGACGATGTAGCCCATCGTAATAGGATGGTGCAGGCTGCGATAGGCTACAGCACTTACGAAGCTTGTCAGTAACTGCAGAGCAAGGGTTGCTGATTGTGAATTGCTAGCCTCAGAGACTTTATGATGGCTAGTATTTTACAATGGTAGCATCAAGGAATATATTTTCCTCTGACGTACCAATTATAGAAAACTCACGAATCATCTTGAGCCTAATCTGCCACTGCTCGCTAGCCTTTCCTATTTGCTAGGCTTTGGAGGATCCCTCCACAGTGCTCTGGCCTACGGGTATCTCATACTAATGGCTTTCAAATCTGTTTTGACTGATAATCCATGGTGACAGCAACTGGACGTCTACGGCCGATCTTGCGTTGTCGTCTAAAGGCGGTGGCAGACCAGCAGGGATTATCGTATTGCAGCCCAGTGCTCTTGTTCTACCTCTGTTGCTGCCACCTCAAATTGGAATGGCGATTTTTGTAGCAAGTACGGGATCCAAGTCCTTATGCACGATGCAATCATCTTTACTTGCGTCGCAGACATTCAGTGCCACAAAACATGCTGTGTGATGACGCCTCCACCTCGGCTTTAGTGTATTAATTCGAGTATAAAATAGCATTGACTATATATATACTTTGAGGAACAGCAGTCGCCTATAAGGATAAAGAGGATGATAGCGGAAAAGAAGCAAAAGAAGACAGTAAATACGCCTTTGTAACCAAGGACAAACAGCGAATATTTCTTCCTCCTCGCAGCCCAACTTGCCGCAGTACAACGTGAATCTGCACACGCAGAAGAACGACTCTCGATCACGCTCGATCTTTACACCACAAGTCCGCTGGGAAGGAAATTTGGAAACGCTCCCAGAGGCCTATAAGGCGCATGCTCTATGGGTCTGCGAAAAGTGGGTCCGTAAAGGTAAACACCAAGGTGGCTCCAGCTATTTTTGTGACAAGTCCTGGAGTATGGACTTTCAACTTAGTCATATCGAGCGGCGGCACCAAGTCATGACTTGGTGAACAAAACCCTTGAGGTTTACAGACCCGCACACATATTATCAATCAGGGCACCGGGTGTGAGACTGGTCCTAGTACACCAGCTAAGATAGTTCGAACGCGGAATTCCCTCCATGCTTGAGGAGCGTACGACTAAGGGCAAGAAAGAGGCCAAATGATCAATAGGACATACGAGAAGATCCTTCATAGATATGTCTGTAAACGCGCAAGCCAGGTCATCCGATCCAGGAGAATACGGCATCCTTCAAAACTTGGCGTCAAATTTGACAAAGCGAGATCAATTAGAATCAGCGAGGACGTCAAGGCGCTATGACAGCGCATTGCAGCCGATTAGCGACGTGGATATCCAGTTCCATCGTCGTATACACGTGGATATCCAGTTTCATCGTGGTATACACAGCCATGGCAACTGAGCCTTAAGTCAGCCATTAAAGCGTTGACAGCAAAGCAAACTTACGAGCCATTATCCGGGTAATTGAATGGGCAAGTGTAAAATCCAGGTGCACTCGCGACACGACCAGGACGTGGTCCAGGATATGGGTTTTCATACATTCCATTAGCCTCGTTCTGATTTTGACCGTGGCCTCCTTGCCTATGGTCATATGGCCGGGAAGTGGAGTTGGTAGAGTTGAAGTCCAGTCGATTCGATACCGGGCCATATGAAGTTGGGCTTGCGGTATAGTTGTGCGAACTTTGGCTGCCTTGGTAGTAATTTGGGCCTGAAGATCCAGGCGGAGGTGGATAGCCTCGCCCATATGATCCATAGTTAGCTGAAGAAGGTGGCAGTGAAGCTGAAGATTGAGGAATGTGCCCGAATGAGTTCTGGGGCTGGCTTGTCAAATTTTGCTGTGCTGCATAATAGCTTGGTTGATTAGGATCCCCAGAGTACTGACTTTGGGGTTGTTGATTTGATGGCTGTGAGGACAATGTAGGGTAGCCTGAATGCGGCCCAGGATCGGACATGTAGTGTTGAGGGTAGTATAAGGGCGGACGGTCCGCTGGTGGGGGATCGCTGGCTTCCGCAGCAGGCTTCCGTTTGCGATCTCTCTGCAAACCGCGGGTTTGAACGACATCTTCATCGAATTCCGCTGCCCACGTGCCATTGCTTGAATCAAAGTGGCGGATCACACCATGGACATGCTTAAAGCTCGTCAATTTTTTGCCCCATCCCGAGCCTGAGCGGTCATCCATTTGTCTCCAGTCTTGTCACTAGAATACTTATGCTGGATGCACAGCACCTGGTCCGTAGTAGATTAACGATTGAACGTTGGGTTGTTGGCCTTGCAAGGGCAGGGCGTCAAGTATTTTAAAGGTCTGAGTCACTGCTGGGAATTTTGCGCCAACAGAGCCTGGCAGTTGACAGCTGCTGGTTTTCGGGCGACACGGGTTAATTCGCTGGGAGTCATCAGGTCGTGAGAGCCTTCCTGGTACCACCATCACTTATTAATTTTAATCCGAACTTTGCGGCTCTGCGCACGATTGGGTAAGGCTGGGCTTGTCTTCGCAGGCAAAACAGGGCGTTGGATGTAGGAACGTGCTTGAGGACTAGCCCTCAATCGATTTGTGGCGCATCGCCTAGACCCAAGGATGGTGCGTGATGATAGCGACGATTGGATGCTAATGCTTTGGCGTTGCAGCCCGCAGGAGCAGCCACCGGGCACGGTCGGGGCTTCTCAGCTGACAATACATTGCATTCTGCGTGCAGCAGGGCAGGCCAGGCGAGAGCAAAGAGCAAGATAGGAAAGCCAAGACCTGCAACATGTGGTCCTTAGAGCATGGGGTCCATGGCTTAGGGTAGTGCCGATGCGAGCGCCTTGCAATTTCAGCTGATAGTCCTCCGCTGGGGTGTACTCAGCCACGTCGGCTTGCATGGCTTTTCTCCCTTTATTTTCGAAATGCTGCGACGTTCCTATTTTACCAACGAGGGCCAGCTCTTTCATCAACACAGGAATTGCAAGACCGAAAGATCTGGAGGTGATGAGCGCGATTCCGTCGCTGGATACAGAGATGGCCAACCTACCACATCTAACCGGAGTACATGCACAGCACATGCCCCAAAGTTCGGGGCTTCCCGTGCAATCTTCTATTGGGCAGCAATTCTCTCAGCCGTACCAGGCATCATCGCATCAACCCCAGCAGCAATCCGCTTACCAGTATCCGGCACAACAACCCATCGCAAATACTACGTCGGCGCAACCAAATACTGGAGCTGGTTCTCCCATCATTGTCGATATGAAGCCGTCCCTTAAACAGGCCGATGACCAACCATGGAGATAGTACGTCCAACGGTTGACTTTCCTTAAGATCTCCCAGGGGTTTTAACGTGTAGCAGCAGAGGTTATCCTGCAATGTGCAGATGGATGGCATCAGACGATGATTTCTTTGTGATTCGAAAGTTCGGTGAGGTCGCCGCAAGGGTTCTGTTGCGAATGCAGGATCGAATCGTACAACTCGAGGCCAAACTTCAGGAGCAAGATCGAATCTCTGTAATGCACGGCTTACATAACGGAACATTCCGCAAAGAAAAGAACCTCTCACGCGATAAAATAATGGATGAATTGACATGGCGGCTTGGCGAATATCGTATGCCGTACAATAACTAGCAAAGACCTACAGCTGACGATTTTACAGAGAGGTTCGCCTTGGATCACTCTCAAATGAAAGATCGTACAGAAGCGACCAAATTCCAGGTATCGAACGTCATGAAATGGATAGAAGGCGCCAACAAAAAGGTTATAGAGAAAGAAGAACAGGAGTTCTTGCACAAAGATTGGGATCTCATCCCTGTCGTTCCCAAAGCCCGAACGCCTTTGCGAAGATTTATTGACCAATTCGATATTCTTAGACTGCCTCGTTGCCTCAGAAACAGAGTCGTACGTGATTTGCGCGGTCTTATGCTCTGTTGGAAAACTTCAGTTTGGCTGATCTTCGATAGAAAAATCGACGTCTGTACAACGAGGAAGACTTCGAAATGACGAGCACAGTCTATAGTAAAGACTCGCTTGTCGATAAACTCGTCACTTGTATAACGATAATCCTGGGTTTAGGGATGCTCATCGGCCCTCTTTGGTGGCTACAGAATCTTTCGAACTCCGGAAAACGTCTTGGGGTGATCACCGGATTTCTGTTTGTATTTACGGCTTTGCTCAGTATTTTGACCGTGGCGAAACCTTTCGAGGTATTGGCAGCTACAGCTGCTTACGGTGCACTATTGATGGTATTTATGCAGCTCGGACCGAATACTGGCGGCGCTGGTTAGCTTGCACTGGGTTGAGGTCCCACCTTAGCCCTTTCCTGCTGCTCGAAAATAAAGCGACCAACAATTTCCGACGCATTAGAGTGATAAAACAGCCTTTCAGATGGATATCACAAAGTCACAATGCTCGGAATAAGGAAGGTTTAAGCCGTCATTTCAGCGGTCAGCGACGTGCACAAATTGGAGCCTGCAGCGGCCTGAGTTGCAGCCTGAGCACAGGTAGTGCCACTAGAGAAATCTTCATACACGATGGAACAACGCAATTCAATTCTTTTGGCTTGCACACGGTGGGCTGACTTGTCTATCAATTAGACAAAGGAAGAGGATAAATAAAGATTGGAAGAGTACTTGTTCATTACGTTTAGCGCTTCCGACACTTTAAGTGCCTGTAGGACGACCACCACTCTTTGAGTGGTTAATGTAAGAACTCGACTTGGAGATTCTTGCATGTGTACATGGAAATGCTGGCTTTCTATCACAATATTTGTGATGTATGTAGAACACTTTGTGAATGACATGATTCCTTAAAAAGCTAGCGCGGTCGATATACGAAAACGCCATATGGCGCGTGATGGATTCCGCGCGCCGAGAATCACACAAAGTGTATCAACCGTGCCTTCGACCGAATACTGTAACACCTATGACAGCTGGTTGATGTCCATAATGGGGACGCAATATGATGGTATAGATATTTCACAGATAAAAGCCTTTGCTCTTGGCGTACACGAGGAACAAGTGAGCAATCCCTGCAAATGATGCCTGTCAGTTCGGGTATGCACGTTAATTGACGCCATCTTCCCTGCAGTCTCTCCACCGTAATCCAGGCGCCGCCTCAGGAAGGCCGGAGCAGAAGCAAAGCAATAGCACATCGACCCAAGTTATCACCTCCGAAAAGCCTCAAACACGTCGTACACATCCCCTTAACACTGCAGAAAGCCAGCCATGGTTAAATCATCAACCACAATCGCGCGCGCCTGGTTCAAGAGGCAAAACCCAACGCTATTCAGCTTCCCAGCCTGAGCTCCCGAGTACAATCCCCGACTCTTCAAGAGGCAAGATGTTGTCCTCAGGCAGCCAATCGCAAGGCGATACACAGCCAGTTTCTCAATGGGTTTATGAAGAGTTTACCAGTTGGGGTACTGCGCAGCGAGGAACAAGAGGGACGTCAGATCCGAACGGAAACGCTATGAATGATCAAGGCGACGCGTCCCATAGTATACAGCAAGGTCAGACTGGTCATGTGGATCTCCTAGGCATATTTGAGCAGCCCTCACACATTGGCATGAATAATCCAGTTGAAGAAGACCAGGAGGGGGAGGACATTGATCCCCTCTCTCAAGCGTCAGGTCTTCATGCAGACGTTCTCGCCGAGTCCAGGACATTTCAACAACCAGAAACACCTGCTTCACAAAGCAAGAAACGCAAGCGAGGAAGTGAAGTTCAATCTCAACAAGCTCGAACACCTAGCTTGCCGGCAAATCCTTTCGCAGGGCACATGAGCAATTCTGACGGTCTGATGGACCCTAGCCAACTTTTCAGAGCTACCCAAGCGCTGACTTCGCCATTGACGAATATTGTCCCCTCGGATGGTCTCTCCGAGAGACCCTCGCCGGACATACATAATCTCCCACGTCCATCAACAGCCGCCACAACCTCCTCTCCCACTAGACTATCTCGCTCTGGCCTGGTACGTGCAGTCACAGAGCCACAGACTGTATATATTTCGATGAAAGAGTCACAAGAAGCGAGGGAAAGACTGCAGCAGGCTATGAAAGCAGAGCAACAGCTTTCACTCGATGAGTTCTCTGATGACGGATTCGGATCAGCTGACACGCAGCTTCGAAGACGTTTAAATCAGAAAAGGATAAATATGGAGGCGAGGGCTCAGTTCGCCGGTGTCACAGCAAGATCAGAGTTAATGGCCTGCGGGCGTGGTAGAGGGCGTGGGGGGCGAACAATGACTCCAATGAGCAGAACTCAAATTCGAGGAAATGGAAGAGAGGCTAGTGCGCCGGTCCTCATATCTGATAATACACCCCCAGAGGATGTACAAGGAAATGTTACTGAGGATGAGACTGAAAGAGAAGACGATATGGACCTATCTGATGGAGATGAAGTAGATGAGCTGTGCGAGGACAATAAGGAAAATGTGGAAGTGCCAATGACGATATCACGCGCACATCATTCAACGTCTCAGGTCATCTCTTCACAGCCTACGCCGTCACACAGACGATTACGAAAGCGTAAGGCTGGCTCACAGAACAGAACGGCAGCTCTATTGAGAAGCAGTCCTGAGATGTTGAGATCGCAAAGTGCTCCGAGGCCGAGTGGAGAAGGGACACAGACAGACGCCGTTGCCGACTCCCAGCCGTCCCAGCCCCTTGCTAGAAACAAGCCCAACTCAGCAACGTCTAAACTACCAGGATTTCCCGAACCTCAGTCCTCACTTGACGCCCCAATCCTCGTTCCCCAGTCTCAGTCGTCTGTCTTTTCAAAAGCAAATAGCCCTTCTGACACTAGAGCACAAGTACAAATCGAGAAAGCTCCTTCTCAAGGTGTCATAGACATCTCACCAAAGCTCAGGAACTCGCAGGAAAAGAGAGCAAATCACGGGCACGGGACGCAAACAAAAGTAAAAGCCAGTGAAGGAGGAGCCGGAGATGCCTTCCAAATAGAACGCTCGAGGGATGCTCTGCCAGTATTAGAACCTCCTTCCCACACAAACTACCCACCCTCTACACGCGCACGTCAGGTTAGAAGCCCAGAGACACATCACATTACAGGCCGCGCCAGTGTCTCTCAAGAATCCCCTTACAACTCCTCAAATCTGATGCCCTCTCCAAGAACTACGCCCAAATCTGCGTCACAACCGACTGCCAATTACTCACTAGCCGAAAATTCGCGGCCATCCACGCTTTTCGAGACAGCTCAAGAACATCTATCACCATCGCCTTCAAAATCCTCGAGTAAACGGCTACAGCAGAGGTCTCAAAGCCAACAAGACTCACCAACCAGGTCCAAGCGCCCAAGAACAATTGGCGAAATCGTCGCCGATCCTTCTCCTCCGGATGAACTTGGGGACGTCGATGTTAACATTAACATACTAAGCAATGAGGACGTCGAATTCCAGCGTGCTCTTGGCGGATCTAGTCCTATAGGGCCTGCCAGCAAACGACGGCGAGGTGGACGAGGAATAGCCCTTCCCATTGTAGAACCTGAAACTACTGAATTACTTCCCCTACCCCCATCACCTTTGCCACCTCCATCATCAGCAGTCTCAGCAATAACACCTCTCCCCACATCCTCAGAGGCCGACGTCAGAAGTCCAGCAGCCTCGTCCTCTACCAGAAGACCCTCCAAGAAACAAGAGAATCGATCGTTGAATGCTGGGGTTAAGCCGTCGCTGGACCGAATGTCGGCTGCGGCGGGGGCCGCTGTCCCTAAGCCAGGCCGAGAGCAACCTGCTACAAACCTAAGTAAAGATCTACAAAATAGGAATCCAACACCATCTGTGCAGCACCAGGATGTTCCTACCTCCCATAGTACGGTAGAAAGTTTGAGCAGACAACCCGTCACTGCACCAAATCGAGTATTCGCACACTTCAACGGTACTACTCCTGCGTACCATCCAGCGACATGTCTGCAGGTCGTTGGTAGCGATGATCCTCGTTATACTGTTCGTTTCGATGATGGCACCGTAGATACCATCACTGCTTACAGTATAAAGAGGCTGGAGCTGAGACAAGGCGACCTTGTTAAAGTTGACATTCGCGGCTCTCGGAGCAAGATATATGTTGTCGAGGGCATGAGGGATCAACAGCGCCCAGCGAACCCTCCAGATCCGGCGACGCCTTCACGGCGCGGTAGCGCCATCTCTACAAATGACCCTGCGTTCCCAGAAGTAGATATCCATGGCTTCGCTACGGTGTTGGTATCCCCTAAACAACGAGGATCTGTCAACGATAACCCGTCAGAGTGCGCGCAGATTGCCGTACCCATAGCACAACTCTACCTCACACAGACTATGTGGGCTTCTTTCAAAGACCGCCTGTATACACATATATCAAACAAGTCCCAGACTCTCACTGGGCTTCAAACGCCCTCAGAACGGCCTTCAACGCCCTCGACTCCTTCGTCTCGTAGTCGTCGTGCAAAGACCTCCGTACTCGCCCAGTCTCGATCGATGACCACCGCAAGCAGTCATGGAAATGTCGGGCTTTTCAGAAACATGGCTTTCTCCATCACTAACGTTGACCGTTCAGAAGACAGTGAGCGGATCAAAACCCATATATCCGCCAATGGAGGTAGGATTCTCGAGAAAGGCTTCGATGAGCTTTTCCATATTCCTCCACTTACTAGCATAACTGCACCAAAAGAGGCCCATGACGAGACTCTATTTGCGCTGACACCAGCTGCCAAGGATCTCGGTTTTACCTGTCTCATCGCGGACAGGTATTGCAGAAGAGCAAAGTTTGTCCAAGCCTTGGCTCTTGGGATACCCTGCCTTGCTACGCGCTGGATCACTGACTGCGTCGCCAAGCAGCAACTGCTACCCTGGGAACCCTATCTTCTCCCCTCCGGCGAGTCCTCATTCTTGGGTGGAGCAGTGCGATCACGAATACTACAACTATTCCCCACCGAAACAGCCACCCTGTCCGGAATTATAGGAAACCGCCCAAAAATGCTAGAGAACTCCTCAGTTCTCCTCATCATGGAAAAGGGCCAGGAAGAAACGATGAGACAACACCCCCTAATCACTCACGCCCTTGGCGCCAGCAAGATCGCCAGAGCCATCAACGAAGATGCCGCGGCGAAAGCCGTGAGTGATGCTTCTGCACTAGGTGAGCCGTGGGATTGGGTGTTCAGCTATGGTAAGGAGAAGGCGGTTGAGGAGCGGTTGTTTGGAACGAGTCAGACTAGGAAGAAGAGGAAACGAGGCAGTGAGGGTGAGATGCTCGATGTGGCTGGAAGGAGGGAGAAGAGAGAGAGGACTAAGGTGGTGGGAAATGAGTTTGTGATTCAGAGTTTGATCTTAGGGATGTTAATTGAGGAATAATTGAATGTCGAACAATGCGGTAATGGCTCGACATGGGAGGGGTTGGATAAGCCGCTGTAGCTTAGTGGATAAATGCAGATAGCTTCAAATGCGACAATATGATGCTGAGTGTCTTTGTGTTTGTTACAGAGAGCGCTTAGGTGCGATATGAGTGGCAAGTTCCAAGCACAAGCACTCTACTCAAGGACTCGAGGCCTGGTCTATAGGATTTCCGTGCTTTTGCTCTCACAAAATACAATCTCAAAATACGTGAGTGGTCGGGTTGTTACAAGATGCCAAGAAGGCTATCTTGTCCTCTGTGCGCCGTGGAAGGCTTCTGAAAAAGATAACTTTTCGTTTAGGGTGTCTGAGCTCTTCGATTCATTTGGCGACTGTTCGAGTCCATCATATGTCTTACCTGGCCTGTCAACCTTGTCGGAAGCAACACGAAGACCTCTGAGCAGCATGCACAGCGCCAATAACCATATCCTAATGCCGAGTCAAGCATCATGGCTACCTCTGTCCCGGCAAATAGCCAAGATCTTCCCCAATCGAACCGAAGGATTTAGGAAACTGCAGCACGACGATTGGGGTGGCCATCCGCAGTCTGCCATTAATGAATGATAAGATGGAGTTTCTTGAATGGTGTTGGGCAGGTGGTACGAAATTTGCCACTCCCGACCCTGTGGTAACGCTGCCCACATGACACAATAAGCATCTGCTTGAATCATCTGCTTAAATTATCTGCTTAAATTATCTGCTTAAATTATCTGCTTAAATTATCTGCTTAAACCATCTGCCTAAATATGCTTCTGTCCCTCCTCGATGTTCGTTACAACTACAATTTCCGTTCTTTCACCACTGAAGGTGCTGGAAAAGCGGTGATGTTTAAGCAACGATTGCCTTTTATCCAGCTAATACATTTTCGACCAAGGTATGTGCGTAATATATCTGGAGCAGGTGGCATAGAATATGTGGTACAGAATGATATCTAGGGCGGCAATTTAAGAGAATGGAGCATAAGTGATGCATACAAAGGGGTTGTTGAACCTTGGTTTCAACACTTATCAATGTGCTTTAGAGCAGTATTTGTCTTTTATTCATTGAGTACTGAAGAGCTATAATTATAGATTAGGAACTTTCAAGGCTATAATTTTCAAAGGTATTATTACTAATAACTTGTCAGGTGTCAGCTCTGTATGCATGACTTGTGCTCCATTCTCTTACAACAATGGCTGGAGAATGCCAATAATCCTATCCTCGCCGAAGAGGTCGCATTCATCCAGCAAGAAGACGATCTAATTCAACTTGTATCTACGTATAAGACGCCAGTGCGAGAGTTCATCCATAGATTCAATTTTTTGGAGCTGGCTGGCATTGGAAATAGAAAAGTCAGGCGGCAACGCAATCCACCACAACCAGTGAGACGCTGATTTATTTGATAAGCAGATTAGTGGACGCCTTTCCACGGACCAAGGCTTCGGAAATACATCGACTATCTATCACACAGGCGGGACAGTAGACTAAGGCCTGACATGTATCACACTAGTACGTAGCCTAGCGATGTCGATCGGTCCACTCTGGCTGCTTCAAAACCTTGTCACCACACAATCAAGTTCAGGGATTCTTCTGGGCATGATTCCGGGTTGTAGGTCCTTTCTACTGTCACGGCAAGTGTCTTCACCGTGGCAAAG
The DNA here is from genome assembly GCA_002927785.1 of Cladonia uncialis. Lineage (NCBI taxonomy): Eukaryota > Fungi > Ascomycota > Lecanoromycetes > Lecanorales > Cladoniaceae > Cladonia > Cladonia uncialis. The sequence goes on from NAPT01000064.1 coordinate 58,813, forward strand.
CCTTTCAAGATTCTCGGTGCTACTGTAGCATATGTATTGGTCCTGGCGCTATGCCCTTTGACGCACGTGCTATTGGAAGCACCAGTGGCTGGGTTGTGGCTGGCGTGTACCTTTGATAAAGAGTAGGGAATGAACGCAATTCTTTCCAAAAACCGGATGCACAGAGCCTGCAATGAGGCCACCGTGGCCCCGTACAATCATACATAGGAATAGAAATCCTAACTGCGTAAGTATAAAAGCTAAATTCTACAATTTCAAAACATTTCAAATTATAGGTTTTGGATGGAAATTGACGAAATTATTCGCACCAATTTAATTGGGGGTTAGTGCTCAATAGCGCCGCCGCCGGCGGTCACTAAAACACCGCCGGCGAGATGGGGAAATGAAGATCGTCGCAGTGACATTAATAGAGGGCCTCATCTACTTCTGCTCAGCATTCCTTTTCATCTCTACCACCTTCTCTAGCTTATCTACTTCGCTTCTTTATAGCATTCCACCGCTTATTTCTACTGCAATCTTGCCCCACCCACCCACGCCTATATATAGCATACTTAGCATAGCTCGCTATTACGCCCTAAATATCTTATCACTTAAACAGAGAGAGTTTCGGCGGTAGGCCTCTACTCTATATCGCGGCCATTGATAGCAGCGCTAGTATAGTTAGCAGCAACGAGAATAGAGGCTCTAGTGCTAAATTTCGGTTAACCAATAAAAAATTTGAATAGCCTCACTCTGCCAAGCTACCATCTAACTAGTAAAGTACTAAACTATGAAAGTAGATCGCCTATAATCATGCCCAGACCTACGCCCGTGCCCGAGTTCAGATCTATATCTACGTCTGTAAGTTTAGACATTATAGCCTCTAAAAATCAAGTCCTTATATAATTCCGCGTTAAAAGTATCTAGCGCGACATCAAATTTTTCGCGTTTTTCACGTCTAGCTATTCAACCCCTCTATCTTTCTATTATTATAATACTATACCGCGTACTTCGTTAAGTTCTATATCTAGCAATCAGCTTTATAAATCTAAGCTAACTCTATATAAAAGAGAGATTATTAATAAGATAATTTAATATAGCGTTATATTTAAATATATTATAATATAAAAATAACTACTAGAAAATACTATTAAATAAATAATTTTTTAAGCTAGCTAATATTAAAATAATATAAGTAAATCTCGCAGTGATTAATCTATAATTATAATTAATTAAACTTAATATTATATTATATAAATTACTTATTTAAATTTTTAAATTATATATAAGAATCTAAAGAAGAAAAGTAGTTATATATATAATAAAATTATAATCTACTATATATTAAAAGATTATAATTTAACTAATTAATTTATAAAAAAATATTCTTTATTTATTAAGAAGATAGCTATTAAATAATTTACTTAATATTTAAAAAGAAAGAACTAGAGCTAGAAAAAATAATCTAAAATTATATAATTAGATAAATACTTAATAGAGTATAATAATAATAAAAATTAAACTTAGATTTTTTAATTCTTTAATAAGAAATAAATAAAAATAATAATCTAATTAATTAAAAAAAATAGAGATATTATTATTATAGTATAGAATATATTCTATAATTAAAAAAAATAAAGTAATCTATTATAAATAAAAAGAGATTCTATAATTATAAGAAATAGCTATATTATAGTCTTATATATAAATATTCTTAAAAATTAATTTCTCTTATTATAAGAATTAAATCTTACCTTTATATAAAATAATATTTTAATTTATATAAATTATCTTACGTATAGCTAGTTAATAGAATATAATATAAATATTATAAATTAGCCACTATATAGTCTAAATCTAAATTTTATTAAATATCTCTAATTTTATCTTAAAAAGCTTATTTATTAGATTCACTTAAATATTAAAGAAATTAATAGTAATATAAAATAGATTTAAGAGACTCTATATAAGATATTAAAATAAATATAGATTCTAATAGATTTTAAGATAATAAAGAATTTAATAAAAAGTATAGAAAAGTAAATTAATACTATTATTATAATAGAAAATTAATATATTAAATATTAGATTTAGAATTAAAGATTAGAAAATTATATATATATATCTACTAATTACTATATAAAGCTATAGATATTCTCTAGTTAATATAGTGAAGTTATAGCAGTTTTAATAATAAAGAGTTTTTTTTAATAAATTATATATTAGATTCTTTTAATTTAGTACTATAAGATATAAATAAGCTTTCTTAAACGCTAGTTATTTATAAAATAATAATATTAAGTCTTATTCAATTCTATAATTTAAAATATTTTAACATTATAAAATCTAAGTATAGATTTATAGCTTACATAGCTAGGCTCCTATTTTTATCATATAGTCATAGTCTTGAATGTATTGCAATATACAGTCCGCCATTGAAGAGTTCACCCCTCAACGTAGGGCTGATATAAACCCTCCCTAGAGATACTCTAGAGCTGGTCACCTAGACGATAAGATGAGTCCCCGGAGCCGAGTCTCTTTACTCCCAAGCCCAGGCCAGCTTTAGGGTTCTTTTGGGGGTCTTTGGCTCCCTCTGGAACCATCCCTGTGGCGCACCGTTATCTGAGAGCCGGCCACAAGTAACCCTAGAGCTAGCCCTGTTCTATACAATGGCCCAGCCGAAACTGGTCCAGCCATGCTACCCCGCCTTACCTAGGCCTGGTTTCTCTGCTGCCCTCAATTGTCTTCTCATTCCTCTTCTGCTGTCACATGTTCTCCGCGGCTTCGGATGACAGAGGTCCAACATGACCCCAGCATTCGGCTTCTCGGTTGGAGACCTCGTGAGCGCTATAGGTCAGTAACACTACATTCATTCTAAGAATCAATGCTTATTGTGATGACACAGGGCTCATCAAGAAAATACATAAGGCACTTAAAAATGTTGGAGGGGCTTCTATGGAGTATCAGAGCATTTTTTTCGAGCTAAAAGCGTTGGAAGACGTGCTCCAACATCTCAGAGCCCTCGAGCCTACAGAGGACAATTTACACCATATCAATGCCATCAGATGCATGGCACTCGCTTGCCAGCTACCGCTACAAGACTTCCTGGTCAGCATCGAAAGATATGAGTCGTCGTTGGGACCGTGGTCGAAACAGACCGTATTAGGGAGTGCTAGTCATAAAGTAAAATGGGCGCTTTCAATTACAGAGCAAGTGGAGAAAATTAGAGCTTTGGTGGCGGCCAAAAACATCAGTATCAACATGCTTCTTGCTACACATTCCTCGTAAGAGACATACACAGATCGATCTGCTCGCAGGATATGCTTATGAGGAATCCACAGACAGACCCTTTCAACCATAAACGCGCGAACGAAGCAAGAACAAAAGGACCTCCGGTCCAAAATTGCTGAGCACAGGACTAAGCTGGAACAAGTCCAAGCAAGCATCGAGAATTTAGAAGGCAATATGTCTCAAAAGACGGCAGCAGTCTGTGAAAGGTTGAATACCATTTCAGAGCACGCGCATGCAACGCAACTTTCTATACTGAGTATACGGCATCTCGGAGAACAAATTACAGCCTATATCAGAACGTTTCCAAAAGAAGTCCGAGACCTTCTTAATACTATTATAAAGAACAACGCGCAAATGTACCAAACACTTATGCAAATCCAGTATAGTATTTCGCGGGCGCCGTCATCGCTACAAGCTTCGAATCTTCGGTTCACAAACGTCCTAGGAGAGTATAGGGAACTGCCCTACGAATACTTTTGCCATTGGGAGGTACGATGATTTAGCTAATGCCTTACATGCAATATCATTTTGGTCTGACTGTTATCACTAGTCATTCGAAGGCTTTTTGAAGGCACAGTTCAAGGGCAAACCTGGCGAGACCAAAGTCCACGATGGACTCTATCACATCATTAACGTCACGGAAAACGCAAGTTTTGTGATCAAGCGAGAGTACTGGAGCAGATCTATATCAGAAGGTACGAGACTCGATATGTCTATGGTCATGTCTGCCATTCGAAAAAACTCCGCATCATGTCCCCGTCCAGGCTGTAAAGGTAGGGTGGACGCGTGTGGTGCATCCAATGTTTGCGTATGGTAAGTCCCAGGTGGATGCAGCGCAGTGTGGAGCACTAAAGTTGCACAGTCACGTATGTCACCTTAATATCTTCTTGACTCCAGATAACATCGAAGATGTATTGGGCCGTATCTCGCTACTAGAAGATGACAATAATATCACACAGAAGCAAGTCGGGGAGGACATCCTGATATTCGGCAGCAGACCAGAGCCTATAGAATTTACGGAATTGCAAGAAGACAACCGCCTATCTGAATTGCAACTAACGTCCAAGCGAAGCGGTGCAGCTTTGGAAGAGCGTATCGACAGCCCCGCTAAAGTCTGCAAGGAAGTGGAGAGCACGCAGGCCTATAGTGTCACTGCTATGGATTGGAACAGTGGTGCTTCATATCTTGATGCATGGCTGAATCAGAGCGCTATACCAGCCGCAGCGCCCGCCATTAAAGAGCAACAAGAAGAGGGGAAGAATTCTCTAAATGCTTCAAATTGCTCTACTGCTGCTCAAGAAATGGAAGAGATTGAAGTCTTTCGCAACCTTCATATAAGTCCGGCTACTGAGCCAGTAATCGATGTGCGATACCTAGAATCTGTCGATGAGCTTGCAAATTCCGAGCTTGATACTCAAATATACTACCGGAATATTGCAGACAGATACCCTGAACTACCGTCATACCTAGCCTTACGTCTGGCTCGAGCCAACCGGGGCCGAGCAGAAAGACTTCGTCAATCCAAGGCCGATAGAGACATTTTGCATAGATCTCACCCGGATCAGCAGAAACTATCTGGTGTGCCCATGCTACTATCTCAGCAATCAATGACCCCTGCGTTCGGCAAAACCGACAACAGTGCACAGAAGAAGCATAAATGCAAAATTTGTGACAAGCGCTTTAGTCGCCCTAGCTCGCTCCAGACACACATGTACAGTCATACAGGGGAGAGGCGTAAGTGAGGAGGTCATCATGGCGTCTTACGTATTGCTAAAATCGTCTGTAGCATACATTTGCGAAGTCGAAGGTTGCGGAAGACGTTTCTCCGTGAAGTCTAATCTCCGTCGTCACCGTAAAACTTGTCGATTGGAGTCTGCATGGTCAGATGATCTAGAAGATACCGATACCGGCCACCTAGACGGTAGGAACAACCCGGATAGAAAGAGCCCACATAGAGAAACCGACTATTTTGGCCCTTACAGACAGATTACGCACGATACCAAAGATGAAGCAGAACCTTCGCCCTTTCAGCGCCAGGTCAGGGAGCATCCTGTAAAGCCCCCTAGTGGCAGCGCTGCTATTGAGATGAACAGTATTGCTGGACGCGAGACCATAATGTTGGAGCAATCACGACTCCATAGCGACCTGGAACAAACTGAATTCTATGCAACAGGATCAGACTTCTGGACTAGTAGAAGTACACGTCCTCGTCGTGATTCAGTAGATTCCCTCTCGTCTAGCATGAATAGTTCTTTACATGGAAAAGCAACCTTTGACCCACAAGAGCAAGAACCAGCCTTTCGTGACTCTCTTTCACGTTCCTCGGTGGATTTCGGCGACAGCTCGCGCGGTCTTCCGCCACCCCCAGTGGAAACAGGAAAGAAGCATTCATTTGAGTGTGATATATGTGGCAATACAATTAGAGTAGCCCGAAGACTTGAATGGCAGTGAGTATTACCTTAATTGACCAAGTTCCCGCTAAGATTTCCCCTCAAGGGAACACGTTCTTGGTGACCTTCGGCCTTATACATGCACTGTCAAGGATTGCGGGGTCCCAGATCGCGTGTACGCCTCTAGAGCAGCGTTCAGCCAACATGAAGTACTAGAGCATCCGCTCATGGTCAACCTTGATAAAAATGTGAATCCGAACTGCCTCTTCTGTGCTGAAGATATAGGGCTTAATCGAACCAACCGTGGACGCCATATTGGACGTCATATGGAAGAAATTGCGTTCGCTATTGTCACCAAGCCTTATGAGGAGTGGGAGTTCTATTCCGAGCCTTCAGATAAAAATCTTGATGGCCCGAGTCTAGATGGCTCGAGTCTATGGTCGAGTCTATGGCATTCTGAGCCTACTTGGTACCCATGCATATGTCACGACTGCGGCCTCAAATTACACACAGTCGCCGAAAGAGCGAAGCATTTTGTCTCCATTCACGGCTTGAGTGTGGCTGCAGCTCGAGCCCAATTCGGCGGTGGGCACCATTGCCATCATTCCAGTAATCTTGAACCACGGCCATGCAACATGGTTTACTCCAGTCCTCTTGATCTAAAAACACACATTTTTATTTCTCACACTGAGGGAAGGAAATTAGTCTGCGCATGGTGCAAACAGAACAATCTCCTACTAGTAAATTCCAGTCATAGATATGAGTGGACTCCAGCCTCTAGGCTGGAAGTACAGCAAGTTCAATGCGGTCTTTGTGGGGCTTATGTACCCCTCTACGGAATTTTCAGCTATGCGTACTGGTTGGACTGACTGACGTCTCTGCCACTGCCATCTATGGCAGTCAAGCTGCCCACAATAACGTATCGCAGAGTAATGCACCCGATCTACAGAAATTTGAAAGGATCAATCCATCCACTGTGAGGCCGTGTAACACGATCTTATCCCGCCGTGCGAGGTTGTGAGACACGACGACACGATGACCAGGCGGCACAAGCAGAGATTTCGCCGCCAGCTATGCACCGAGGCACAGACAATTTTCAAGGCACGACGCACTCACGAGACACATATGCGATGTACACCCAAATGTCAATGCTCTTAGCGCTTGATCTGTTCCTACTCATTGCGGGTGTTGCTCTTCTAGGCGCAATTACGTCGTATAATATGGCCTTGGGCAGGGAACCAGAGCTCCATCTCTTCAACTGCGGAATCGCAGCCTCTTTCTTCCCTCATGACGTCTTCGCTTTTGTGAATGGTGGTACTGGTGCAAGAAGCGTTACATTTCTTAATCTCTTCGCGGGAGTATCAGGCGGAACTTGCTCATGGGAACGAACCCGCGAAAACACGATCTAGACGAGCTTGCTGTCGGAGGGTGGTGAGGAAGGCGGAATGCATTCGGGATTTGTCTCTTCGGAAGCAGAAGAGTGTTCATAATCTAGTATACCCGCTACGAGAAACCTGTTCATACACAAGGCATGTTTTCTGCTACTTGTTAGTGATCGAACGACGAACCGTGAATGAAGCCAATTATTTCACAACGCTGATCACATCAAAGCTGTAATGAGGCCCAAGGAATTTAGGTATTTCCCCAGATACCAATGTCTTCCAATTGTGATTGGGTTCCCAGATTACCTTCCGCCAGGTCCAATGGTCTCCGATTAGGTTGCAAAGTCACGGATCTATTGAGAGATGTCAGACCACAGAAACATGCTGGAAACAAAACGGGTAAGCACATTACCCTGCTGTTGATACGCCTGATATCGTGATGCGCGTGCAACTGCTCGCTTCAGTTCCCAGAGGTAAGAATACCCGTGTGAAGACCTCGAGATTATCAAAGAGGTCCTATCGTTCGATTTCACCGCCTTCCATACCCATCAACCCCACTTTTCACATCCATCTCGCTCGCAATTTCCATACTTTAACTGACCGCACCTTGCCAAGGTCTCAGGGCGTTGTAGCTCTATTCGAAATAGTCCTTGATGGCGTCGTACATTCTGCGCAACCTTTGCCTGTATGTATCTTAATAATGGGTACACTGGAGCTGTTTTCATGTTCTACGCTCAGCCAGACTCTTTTGCCCCGCGCCCCGGGCGAACGCGTATCCAAAACCTTTGCCGGTCTATCCTTTCTCAGATCTTCCAGAGTTTCTGACATGAGGGACAAATCTATTCTCAAATCCTCTAATCGTGCTACAAGTCTTTCATCTCCAAAGTCACGAGCCATGGACAGCAGCCTTAGACTTCCTTCGATGCTTTCCTGAGAGTTTCCAAGGTCGACGAAATTTCCACGAACTTTAATCCACACGATGCATGCAGGAACAATCTTCTCATGATAATTGTGCCAGATTGCATCTACAGCCAGCGGCGCCATCCAGGAATCACCTGCGCACCAAACGTCAATCCAAGGCTGAAGATTCAGGCGGGCGTCGCGACACCAGCCACCATTATACGAGTTGTCTCCTGGGGTTTGAATGCTACTCTGCAACCACCGCCTTACGAAATTTCCCTTATCATTGATCACAGGCGCTAGATCCTGTCAAGTATATCAGTTACGATGTTTTTGTACGGGATTTAGTCCTTGCCATATTCACAGCTTACCCTGTCACTGTAATCGGATGACCCTTCAGTGTCTCCCGAGTCGGAGAGCTGCGGAGACCCTTCATAAGACCCTTCATAGCGGCCTAATTGTTCAAGCCATTCAGTCCTTGGCACGGACGACCGCAATCGTTTCTTTTCGGCGAGGAATCGGATTGATAGCAACAATTCCGGCGGGGTTGGCCCCTCATTATGTAGGGAAAAGTACGCAGGTCTTTGGTATGTCCCTTCCATCGAGCTGGTTGTTGAGCGAAGACTACTTGGCATTGCCCAAAATTCTCTCAGTCCGACATTGCGCGGATGGGACATAGCAAAAGGATTTGTGCCTGTCAAGTATTTCTTGGAGGAGAAGACTATGCTGCCGCAATTTTCATCAAAACGCAAAATCCATAAATTGACGTTTATAAGGATATCCCTGACGTCTTCGAAATCACTAGAGCCGTCCTCGAGCAGTGATAAGATACCGACTTTGAACGGCTGCGGAGTAAAATAAGCCAGCTTTGAGTAGCATTTGCAATAACCAGGGTCAGGGCCCAGGGTTGCTAGAAACCCATTGATGTTCGATATTATCACATTTGCTGTTGTAACAAATTGATTCAGTCTCATCTCAAATTCGTCCCAAAAACGCCACGCGACTCGCTGGCAATCAATGATTATGTCGATCCTGTCTTCGAACCGGTCAAGCAAGCTTGACGCATCAAGGTCGTCCCATGCAAGACAAAACCCTTTAGTCGCCACATAGAATGTAGCGATTTTTGAGCCGGACTCAAAGCGCTTGTTTTTTGCTGACTTAACCTCCATTGACTCGGTTGAAGGTGTTCGGGTTATCGAGCCTTGGCTTCTGGTTGACAGGGGATTACTTGCCGGATGGTTGGCCTTGACAGATTCTATTGGGTCAGCAGACGGTCCTTCATGGCTAGTAGGTGTGGCCGCAGTACGTGAGACATTCACCTGTGTTACTTGAGGTCTAGGAAAAGGTTCAGTGTCGTCGAACTCTTCCGTCAACTCGTCGTCGGCAACACTCTCGGCGTATGAATGTAAAGGCTTCCTTTTAAGGGGGATGTCCGTACCATCGAGTGCCTTGGAGTCCACGGTAGGAACTTCAGATACCGAAGTCATTTCAGAAGTTTCAGCTAGACACTGCTTAGATTTATCATCCTTGCTCAACTTCGTCGTGAGCCTAGCATCATGAATATTGCCAGAGACACCGTCAATAGTAGTTATATCATCGGAAATTTGGAATAGATGCTGCCCTAATTCGGATACAAAATAATCTTTGTGGAGTACGGCTGGGGTGCTCTCCACTGTTAGGAAGGGTTGGTGTGCAGATGAGCTCTTCGGGCGATCCTCCCCCGATAGATCCTCTGTTGGGAGTTGGGCGTCGCTTGCTTCCAACTCTTCGATGGTCTTGAGATCACCACTAATATCATCGTCGAAGAGACCTCGATCACCAAGCTCTTTGATATAGGCCACGATCAAAGTCTTATTTTTCTTCAACCCAGAGCTCGCAAAACCCTCTCTTCGCAATTCTCTACGAAATTCTTTCCAAACGGACTTGTCGTCATTGGTATAGGAAGTTAAGACGGAACCTTCGTTGTTACCTTTCGATATCAAATGCGCTGCAATGCTGTGAATCGCAAGCTTTATCTCTTGGAGTTCTCCGCCAGCGTCACTCATCTGCTGTTCTATTCGTCCCACTGATCCTAGAGATACCATATTCAAGAACAGCGACATGGCGGAGGTATAAGTGATCATTTTACTCCTGAGATCTTGAAGGTCCGCAACTTGCCCATTACCGAATTTAATTTTCTGCCATAGCTTGCGCCAGCTCCTCTCTTCCTCGCTCAACCGATTGTATTTTTCTAAAATCGTGTTCAAAACCCGGAGTACTCTTTCGCACCCGCGGCCGATGACCTGGAGCTCTTCCTTGTAGGTATCGTTCGAACGATTCAATGGGCTCTCAGCATTCGAATACTCCTGCTCTAACCGCCGCAGCACGATGTGTAGACTGAGTACTTCCTTCGTAAGCTCGTCGTGCTCGCCGCAAGCTTTCCGGGTATTCTGGACCGTTTTCCAGGCTATTTGGGTGAGCAGAATAGCATCGCCGGCGGAATAGCCGAAAGACATGATGAGCGGCTCAGTTGACCTAAGAGGGATGTATGACCGAAGCTACTTTGGTTGTTTGCGACTGAGAAGTAGCGAAGCTCAAAGTGGAGATGGAATGATTGACTGACAGAGGAGGGGTAAGGTAGAGGAAAGAACGACTGAGACAAGGCTGAAGGCTGATCATGCGAATCATGTGCGGTAGCTGACGTTGGTACGAGGCAAAATATCATGTGTAGAGAGAACAAAGACCGTGAAGAGATGGTGGAACAGATGCATGGATTGAATGTTGTTGCACGTAGATTACCTGCACAGGTCAGCCTCTACGCCTTTCCCGCTCTTGGGCTTTTGGTGGGAGCGGGGCCTTTGCTGGACTACGCAGGTAGTCCTATGCAGAGCATGGGCAAATCAGCCATTGATATCCATGCGTAGGGAAGTAAACAACCTCGCCCACTGACAGTAATGTAGACCCAACTTGATAGCAGAGCCCAGATGAGGGTTTGATCACAAGTTATGCCCGTACCTATTGATATAACAACCAAAATTGCGGAATGGGAGACCAATCATAGAATATGTTGATTACGGCGCGCCATTAATATATCGTATATCTCAATGGCAATCCACCTAACGCCATGGCTGTATACAACAATATACAGAAACAGAAACGCCAGCTGTAGAAGCTATAACGCTAGATTCTGCGATCTCGAATCTATCATTAAGTTGAGATTTGGACACCTGCGCCTGCGCCCACGCTTAAAAGCTCCGGCTTTAGAGCCCATAAAAGATAAAAGCCAAGTTTAGGCGAGCTTTCTCAGACACTTGCTTAGACATGATTATTTACTGTTTATCACTTAAAATATATTAGAAAATATCAATTTTATTACTTGCACAACTAGCATTTTTATTTCTATATGTCATTGTATATGACTACGGTGTTGGGTGGATTACCATTGAAATTGACGCTTTTTCCGCCATCAATGGCGCGCCGTGTTACAGCTAGGACATCACCATGCGCCTTCACGTGAAGCCACACCTAATCTATCCATTTGGTGTAAGCACTGACAGAGCAATGGTAGCGCAACTGGCAACCTTCCCATCGCAGCTACTCCAGGCCCAGAGTAGAATCAGTCTTATCGACCCATCAGCCAAGCAGACCCACGAACACCGCACCAATGCGCCGCCTCCAAAGTCTCAGCGTCATACACTCCCCCTACACCCTCCGCCCTCCCCTACACCCTCCCTGACCTCCCAATGATGCCAATTCGTCTCCCCCGAACCCCAGCAACGAGAACTCTAACCCTCCTCGGCGTCTCGATCCCCATTGTTTACTCTACAATGGCATCTCCCAACGACCAAACCACACCAACCACACCCCCTACCACATTCCCCTCCCGCCTCTACAAACCCACTCATCCCACCTTCCCCTACACGCCCCTCGATTTCCGCCGCCAAGACGAATCAGACGACACGGATTTCTACTCCCAACCCCGCTTCGTCACCCACATCGACGACAACGCAATCACTTTACTACGGCAATACTACGCCACTACCCTCCCTCGCAAGGGGCGAATACTCGATCTGTGTTCCAGCTGGATAAGTCATTTCCCCTCCTCGCTCGAGGAACTGGCTATTGCCGGGAAAGAGAAGAAAAAGCAGAAGCAAGACGACGAGGACGAGGGCGAGAGCTTAGAAGTCATAGGCATAGGAATGAACAAAAAAGAACTATCCGCAAACCCCATCCTCACCTCCTCCCTCCTCCAAAACCTAAACCTCAACCCCACCCTCCCCACC
>NAPT01000650.1:0-16686 GCA_002927785.1 Cladonia uncialis
TACTCTTTGATAGCCGCTTCAGCAGCAGCGATACCAGATGCTGCGCCCGCTTCGCCGCTTGCGATGCCGGCATCTGCGGCACTGACACCGCCGGCGATGGCTTCGCTGGCGGTTTTTTCTGCGTTGGCAACAGCGGCGGCTGCTTCTGGGGGGATTGGTGAGCGTTTGCCTCTGCCGTACTCTTTGATAGCCGCTCCAGCAGCAGCGAGGCCGGATTCGAGACCAGCTTCTCCACTGGCTATGCCTTCTGCTATTGCCGTGGCTGCTTCTGGGGGGATGGGAGAGCGGATGTTGTCTGTTGTATGGGTTAGCTAAGGAAGGAGTAGAAAGGAGGAGGGAGAGGGGATAGGAGTGCACGTACGAAGGGGTACGGCTAAGGCGAAGGCATTGAGGAAGCCAAGGACGATGACGGATGTGTATTGCATCTTGGATAGCGTTTTCCTGACGGGTTTGGTGAATGAGACTGTTTTCTTATTGTTCTTGTTGTTTGTAGCAGTGATGGTGGGATTTGTAAGTACTTGCTGCGAGGGGAGAGAGAGCAAAGATTCAGCGGGTAGGGAGAGCTGACACATGATGAACGAATAGATCTTGTTATATATATTATCCGTGAAAGGATAGGAATAAGAAAGATCACACAAGTTTGCCTTCTACGAAAAGCTCCGGGAGCCGGTGTATCCATTAAGCATCATTATGATGATGGACGAGTACGAGTTGCTAGCAGGTAAGCATGTATTGTGGGTCCTCATCATCATGCAGCATGCCCTGCTTAATTTCAGCCATTGATGTTGAATCCAGTCCTTCTCATGCATCTTTCAGCCGGTTTCAGTGCCTCGCTTGGAGAAGCAAACAGCCATTTGGGGTCTAGATGATCTTCTTGGTTCGCGAAGAAGAAGAAGATGGTGTGATGCTGGGTTGAGGATGCAAAGCACAATGATGGAAGGCCTCACAGGCATGTCCAAGAGAGGTGGATTGAATACACCTACACCTACCTTACACTGGATGTCTGCCAGCCTGACGGGTGATCGTTTAAGGGGCCGAGGCATTGCCCGGTGGGTTGTAGGGATTGTTGCATAGGGATCAGCGCCGCCATGCGAGCGAATCATTGGGCGGGAAACGGCGAGATGCCGAGGTACCAAATGTAGAGAACGGGCTGCTATTCGTGCATCTGTGACTTGGATCAGCATTAATTGGGTTTTGTTGAATCTTGGAGATGCATGGAGAGCTGCTTAAAACGGCGTGTACACCGTGTAGAGATGTCTGTGGCACTTTGGACGGTTGAGGCTGCATACAAAGGCCCAAAAGGTACACCCAGAAGGTTCTGCTTACCTGTAAATGGACAATGATCACCATTAACCACCGCAATTGTACCACGTCCTTCAGAGTAGCTCCAACTATATCAAACGAGATGTTCGAGAGTAGTTCGTTGCAAGTTGCGAAACTTTCCAGCCACCTAACACCGGCCGAATCGAAATCCCAGCCCGACTCTTTGCGTCCATTTTTCTCTGTCCTCGTACGGTAGCTTCTCCAGCCCATTTAACAGGAACCTGCTATTACGCTTTAATCATACGGGGCCCCCACGCCGATTGTGTTTTCGTCGACTTCACAAAATGCTGCGTCATCTCTTATGTGATATCCATTATAGCATGCATATTAGTAATTTTCGGTGGCTGTATGCAGTCAACTTGTGGATGAGAACCACTTGGGCATTTCGGATCGACTCGCAGGAGTATTCAGCGGTTCTGACCTGGCCATTGATGCTGGTCGATAAAATACCCTATTAGTAGAGCGTAGGCATTATAGCCTTAATAGATCCCATACGTGATTCAGACACAATTCTTCGACGATCCGAAGAGCTTGCCTGCGGTTCGATCTACTGATAGGAACGACGTAAACCTCTGCCATGGTTGAGTTGCTGGAGTGGATGGACTGACGAGGAGCCCCCGCCATCCGGAGGGCCCGGCATAGATAGCAAAAGACCTGACAGGACTGTTTGAGTTTCTCGCCTTCTTTCCTGATGATGATCAACACTGGTAGGGATATTGACGGCCGAATAGTTGACACTAAGAGCATTGCGAGAGACCAAGGCATCTCAAAACCCCCACTTGACATGGGCCAGGGATCCAGCATAAAATCAACCCACTATAGTGGCTGTAGCAACGCCCGGAAATCCGGTCATGATATAATCTTTCACGGTGGGGCGAGAGACCAAGTATCCTAGAGAAGCTTTTACACTTGTATCTCGGAGCAGAGGCACCAAAAACAACCCAACACAATGCATTCGCCCCTTGCCCCGGCTAGAGGTGCGCAATGTCATCGCACATCAATTGTGTCCACTTACTACCAAAGGAGACACACAACACCCAAGTATAAGAAATTATACAAACAAACAAGTAGTATGAAAGAGTAGCAGGATGAGTGTAACAGGGCACATAATTACTTTTGCTTCTTCATAATCAGCATGTTCGGACCCTCAAAGGTGATATACACAAGCAAATCCCTAATCAAAGCCTACCCTCCTACCAATTACCTGTGTGTCCCCTTAGTCACCATTACAGACATAATCAAGCAGCGTAATTCAAAGTCAATATGGCGGCTTCACCATTCCGCCTGTCCACTTCTCGCCCGCTACAGCATCGATACTTCCTAGAAGCGCCGTGACATCTACTCCCTTCTTCTTCCCCACACTGGCTCTCTCGACCTTCTTCCCAGCGGCCGGCTGTTGCTGCTGCTGTGAAGGGATCTGACCCGTACTAATTGGTCTTTGGCTAGCCATCACACCAGCAGGTAACGGTGGAACTGGAGGTACTTCATCCTCTTCTACCGAACCCTCATGTGAAAGCCGAGGATGCACAATCTCTCCCCTCAATGCGGCTGCATTTGCTATAGGATCTTCGCCAGAACTCGATGTAGACGGGCGACGGAGCGAGCGCGGCGTGGAAGGCTTGTCTGGATCCGTCACCACCGAGAGAGGACGAGACCTGGGGTTCGTAACTGAAGTAGTACGAGAATGAGTGGCTGAGGTTGGATGATTGGCAATTACTGGTTTGCTGGTTTCTATTGTAAGAGGGTTCGGCGCTGGTGGTGGCATTGGGCGCGAGAGATCGCCTTCGCTGGCAGATTCGAAGCCCTCAGCGCTGACGACACTATCACTACTCGAGCTAATACTCCGAGCATGGCTTGAAGGCGTGAAATCGTGACGGGATGTGCTGTTGCGCAGGGGGCTTGCACCTCGAGAGTTCAGCGTGCCCCCCGCAAGCACACGCTTGAGATCGTCGACGCGGAGCGTCTGATTCTGGTCTGAGCTACTCATGGGTGTATGGGAACCTGTGTCTTGGACGCTGGAGTGACGGTGCTCGTTCGGAAACGCAAAGTTCAAGGGCTGAACGTGAACCCCTTCCTTATTCTCGACAGGTTGAGGTTGCTGATTAGCAGCGTTGGCTGGGCTCGGCGAAACGTCCCTAGTGCTGTGGCCATTCACGCCTAGATACTTGGATAAGTTTGTGCCCTTCCTTGAACCATTGAGTGAGACTGTTCGGATTGACTCCTTCTCAACGCTGGCGATACAATCTTCCTTCGACCATTCTGAGAGCATAGCCTCTCGGATCTTAAGGGGCAATTCATTCTTCGAAGGCGAGGGGCCAGAGGCAGGGGCCCCAGAAGAAAGGATCGGCATACTGAACACTCGCCCGGGAGAAGATGGAGGGCTGTTAGGTGGCGAAGTGACAGCACGGGCATAAGCTTCCGCAATGAGATCAACCATCGCTGGACGAGAGTCGAATGGCTTCACAGACTCTGCTTGCAATACCGGCAAAGGGACCTTTTCGGTGAGCGGACGCGATGAGGCTAACATAATGCGTTCTAGTGGTAGTGGAGGGACTTGAATCGTATCGAGCCACAACCCATGTTGCTTACGCCTTGAGATCTCATTCTGGATCACAAATCCGACAGTCGACGTATCGAAGTCGAATTTACTACACAAGTTCCATAAGTAGCCATGAACAAGACTCCCAATATTCACTTTGGCCACAGGAGTTGGTATCAATTCGTCTACATTGATGTCCTCCTGCAATCTCATGATCATTGGAAGACCGGTTTTCGCTGCATTAACGCCCAGCTTCTCAACTAAGCTGATAAGAAGTAAATGGATCAGCAACAGATCAGGCTCTGATCCCGGTGTCTCGATAGCAGTGTCGTATATGGCTAGGTGAAGAAGCTGGAGGAAGGTAGATTTCGTTGGTTTGCTATTGTGATCCCGCTGAGAGGCATTGGAAGCAGCCCTCTTGGCAGTCGCGTCCTTTCTGTTGCTGTTGACATCTGTCTTCGAAGCGGTCCTCAATAGCTTGCGCTTATCTTCGAGCACTCGAAGATCATTCGAACTCATCTCTAGCCTCAACCAGGTCAATAGGGAGTCGACATAAGCCCTTCTGACCCTTCTGTCGTCATCTCTAAGGAGCCATTGCGTGCCTTCCCATACCTGCACACTAACCCGATTACGCCCAATTGCAGTTCCCCCGCTGGCAGTACTTTTCATGTTGGCCACTGTCAGAACTTCCTTTATTGCTTTGAGCGCAGTGACACGTGCTGTACCAAAGGAGAAGAACTCATCTGTCTCAGGATTTTCTTTGAGGTTGGCTGATGCTGAGATAGCATTCACTGCAGCCTGAGGATGTTCAATAGCTGCAGCTGCTGTCGCTACACCTGACATGGGTGAAGGTTTAAGTCGAAGTAGGATTGCTGTAATTATATCTGAGATCTGATCGGAATAATATATATGTGTGGCCAGATCGCCTATACATCTTTGTAGCTTGTCAAGCAGCCGTTGTCGGTTTGTCGAAGGCTGCGATTCGTCAGCGTTCTCATTGGCTTTCTCCGCGCTTGGCGACAATGCTCCATCAATGAAGGCTCCTGTTCCTTTGAACAAGTCAATTGCATCAGTCTGCTGGTGGTGCGGCAGAACAGTCGATCCTTTGCCGCCTAATTGCAGAAGTAACAGAATATGCTGGATTAAACCAAGAAGCACATCCATCACGCTTAGACCAATCATGTTGATGTTCGACCGTAACAACCATCCAATGAGGGAGACAAGTAATAAATGCTGCTCTAGATTTTCTTCGATCACAGGACTCCTGACCAGCGTTGCCACAAGGGTCACCACAATCACAAAGCGATCTTGCACCGGTGCCCATCGAGTAACCATTTCCATTAACGTCGTCGCCCAAGTCCCGGAGGTGTTGGACCTCGTACTTCTGCTTGTCTCAGGCCGCCTGTTAGGTGCCCTTGTCACGATGAATTTCAGTATTGCTCCAGTAGCTAGTCGTATTTGCGCTCGATTGTTGGCCACGATGATTTGCTTTAAGCATTGGATGGCTTGTACTCCCACCTCTTCTTCAGCCAGACGATCTGCATCGTCGGCTGTCCCGGTCATCGCAGTAGAGGTGGGTCTCGAAGGCCCTTCGGCAGTCCGGACCGTTGCAATACTCATACGCCTTCTAGTAGCCTGTTCTATCTCCTCGGTTTCCGTAGCCTGGGCACGGACCTGCAGCTCACGGAGATGCCCCTCGTCTCCCAATTGCAAATTTTGAAGTATGACTGGCATTATGATATTTATCTGCTTTCCCCCGTCTGCTCCAACAGCCTCCGAGGCTGTGATGCTCTTCAATGCTTGCAAGCCGGCACTCCTCCACCGTATTGCTATTGCTGTGTTGATTCCACCCTTCGGCTGTACTGGAGTCTTCAATGCTGCATAGCTCGCGTAGGTCCCCACAATGGACTCATATTGTGCAATATGCTCTTGGTCGGCTGCCATGGTAGCTACGTCGTGGTATTCACAAAAGGCTTCAAAAGTTGGTATTGACTCCTCCACCATAGACAGATCCCTAGAGCGCAGGACGATACTCAGTATTCGAAGGACATATGGTGCATAGAGAGGAAGGTCTCGAGGCAGTTTTTCAATCAGCGCTTTGATGATCTGGAGAGTGACCTGTACGTTGCTACATCGATAAGAATTAGCTTAACTACGGCCAATTGCATTTCTCTGGAGCCACATACCCTATTTTGCCTTTGTATACATCGCTTGTGGCTTTCTTTTCCAGAAAAGACCCCACTTTTTG
The DNA here is from genome assembly GCA_002927785.1 of Cladonia uncialis. Taxonomy (NCBI): domain Eukaryota; kingdom Fungi; phylum Ascomycota; class Lecanoromycetes; order Lecanorales; family Cladoniaceae; genus Cladonia; species Cladonia uncialis. The sequence goes on from NAPT01000650.1 coordinate 6,111, forward strand.
GAGCTTACTTCGTCGCGTGCTGGCATAATACAATAAGTAGCTGAGCTCACTCGAATTTGGTTTGACATCCTGAACGTTTTTCTGGAATCTAGGATAGCATTTGAGAATGAGGACCTGGTGTTTGGGACGACATTTTGTGCGCATGGCGTTCATTGTGAATCGATGCTGTCCGCAAGTGCAGCCTGAGCAATAAATAAATCTAAACAAGAAGGAGCTCTGCTAGCTTTGGCTCTCAGGAGCGTTAGAAATTGAGCAATAGAGGATAACAAAGAATAGAAGAGAATCGCATGGTCACGACCGATGGTATGTAGATAGTCGGAGTTGGTCGTCATACGTATATCTCGGGCATCAATCATCGTAGATGTCCGTCCTCTGCGGCAGAGATGACTGATGAGGTGGCTTGGCGCAACCAAACTTCCTTTTTGGGCGGCAATCCCGTCTCTCATCATTGCAGAGCATTGTCAATCCGGAGACTTGGTGGCCTGGGATTCCTGCAGATTGACGTTCTGGAAGTTCATTCCTGTGTGCTCGGATAATTTTCTAAGCTCTCTGAGGGAGCAATTCGTTAGCCACCTATGACCCTGCAGTCCGTACGGTCACTTTTAAGGGAGCTCCAATAGATTTCGAGTGTTACCTCTCATAGCTTGATTGTTCTAGGAAAACAGAGATCTATTTGACAAGCCATGCAAGCAAAACCCCCTTCATCCCATCATTTTTATAACAAAGGAAAAGTACACCTCGTCACATCATCGCCAAGCTCATTCAACCATGGCCATATGCAGAGTAGAAGGACGCCATGGCAAGATGTTAGGGAACTGGTACGACCAAAGTGGAGTGAAGACAGCGCTAGAATGAACCACGATGCCGAATGCCTGGTGATGATGTTGCCAGTCATTTTGTACCATCGCCCACGACAAACACCTTCCCCCTTTTGACTTTCAAGTCATGAACTTCCCTACTTCTTGCCAGTGGCCTTTTGAGCAGCCTTGGTGACCTTGCCGCCGCTCTTCTCGGTCTTGGCCACGCTCTTGATAACGCCGACAGCGACGGTCTAAGATGTCACAATTAGTAAAATGGCCAAACAGATCTTACAACTGGTCTGGTAACTTACCTGTCTCATATCACGGACAGCGAAACGTCCCAAAGGAGGGTAATCGGTGAAGGCCTCAACACACATAGGCTTGGATGGAATCATCTTAACGATGGCAGCATCACCGGACTTGATGAATTTAGGGGTGTTTTCAATCGACTTGCCAGTACGACGATCAATCTTCTCCAAAAGCTCGGAAAACTTGCAGGCGATGTGAGCAGTGTGGCAGTCGAGCACAGGTGCGTAACCAGCGCCAACTTGACCAGGGTGGTTCAGGACGATGACCTGGGCGGTGAATGAATCGGCACCCTTGGGAGGGTCGTTCTTAGAGTCACCGGCAACGTTGCCACGGCGAATCTCCTTGACGGAGACGTTCTTAACGTTGAAGCCCACGTTGTCTCCTGGAAGACCCTCGACGAGCTGTTCGTGGTGCATCTCCACGGACTTGACTTCGGTGGTGACGTTGGCAGGGGCGAAGGTGACAACCTAGATAGAGAAGGAATCAGTAGATATCTTCGAAAAGTTGCTAACCATTGTACTTACCATGCCAGCCTTGATGACACCAGTCTCAACACGTCCGACAGGTACCGTGCCAATACCACCGATCTTGTAGACATCCTGAAGGGGAAGGCGAAGGGGCTTATCAGTGGGACGTGCTGGGGGGTCGATGGCATCGATGGCCTCAAGGAGAGTCTTGCCAGTGGTCTTAGTCTTGGTTTCCTTCTCCCAACCCTTGTACCATGGGCAATTGGAGGACTCGTCAATCATGTTGTCACCGTTGAAACCAGAGATGGGAACGAAAGGAACGGTCTTTGGGTTGTATCCAACCTTCTTGATAAAGTTGGAAGTTTCCTTAATGATCTCTTGGTAACGGTCGCCGGACCACTTGGCGGTGTCCATTTTGTTAATGGCAACAATAAGTTGCCTGACACCCAAGGTGAAGGCAAGCAGAGCATGCTCACGGGTCTGACCATCCTTGGAGATACCAGCTTCGAATTCACCAGTACCGGCAGCGATAATAAGAATGGCACAGTCGGCTTGGGAGGTCCCAGTAATCATGTTCTTGATAAAATCACGATGGCCAGGAGCGTCTGCATCAAGGTCTCAGCACAAATGCTTCACTTATTGGGTACGGGAATGCTACTTACCAATGACGGTGACGTAGTACTTGGGTGTTTCGAATTTCCATAGCGCAATGTCGATTGTAATACCACGCTCACGCTCGGCCTTTAGCTTGTCAAGGACCCATGCGTACTTGAAGGAGCCTTTGCCCAACTCGGCAGCTTCCTGTATGGGAGGTCAGCATTGGTTGTGTTGGTGCCTTGTGTGCGCTGCGATAAGGAATTCCTGCGATCGCTGTAGCGAATAGCGGGGCAAAAAAAAACATTTTGCCCCGCCCCACAAGTGTGCCTCGAAATTTTCATCAAGCCTTTCGACATTGAGTATGATGGACGTACCTTCTCAAATTTCTCGATAGTACGCTTGTCAATACCGCCGCACTTGTAGATCAAATGACCTAAAATGTATGAGTATGTGTTGCGACAAGAGGATGGCTCGAGGCTGTACCTGTAGTTGTGGACTTTCCGGAATCGACGTGGCCGATAACGACCACGTTGATATGCATCTTCTCTTTACTGTGATGGGAAGCATAGTCAGTGATCGTTCATGAGAAGGATAGGATAGAGGACAAGCTGTGGGAACAGCAGCTGAAGAGGATGTGACATACCCCATATTGGCGAGTGGTGATGAAGTCTTTGACTAAGTGTGGCTGTAGTGTGGGCAGTGTAGAAATGAAGGATCTGTTTCTCCTCGTCAATCTTCGATGTTTTCAATGAGAGGGAAGCGCTGCGTACTGTCAGGTAATCTGTAGCCAGATAGGTATGACGGACGACCTTCAAAATCAAATGTGCGAAAACGAAGGGTTTTAAGTCTTGCTTTAGCGCCTTGAGGCGCCGTAATCACCTAAGCTGTTTTTGGACTAGCTTGACATGATGAGTCTTTGCCTTCGAAGAAGTACCCGCTTAACGCTACGACCGAATATACGGAGGATCTGTAGAGAAATCTCCTGCCATGGTCTCTGAGACTACAAGGAGATGCTGACGGTTTTTTTGGGATGCACATACACTCTCGAAATGATTAATGCTTTATGTACTGTCGAAGCAGGAATGCAACTATCCAGGGGTATCTAAACATGCATATCACTGTAGTCCGCAGGTCAAGGACTTCATAGGCGGCCAGAGGATCCGAACATGTTTCGTTCAAGATCCGTCCCAGCAGCCCCACTCACCCAGACACCCAGGCCCGACAGATACCGCGGAATCGCCAGGAAAAGCTCTCGGAAACTGTATCTCTTCAACCATAACAGTTGGCGGTTCTCGCGTTGTGCCTCAGACGTACAAACAAGCGAGAACTCCCTTCCTTGGTTCACTAGCAATTCTCATCATTAATGACTCATCGTCAGCGGACCAGTCCCCCGCGTTAGACTTCTGCCTATCAACATCTGCAGTCCACACATCACTCTTGCCTTACAGGTGGGGCACCTAAAAGCGATCACTCAGTGTACAGGCTTCTACGAAGACCTTCTGACTCACCTATGACCCATCCTATACCAGATGCCAAACCTCCAGTAACCATGTTACTAACCACGTCCCGCTTTCTCACCCTCTCATGCCCTCCAGCACCACTAACGCTCCCTTCATCACTGCTTCCCACACTCACAGTGCTAAGTGGTCTATCACGTGCTGCCTTTGTAAAGCTAGATCGCTCCTTCTGAGCTCCTCGGAGTGGGAATGCATTCTTACTGAGGGCGGTAGCTGCACCTCTTGCCACGTCGAATAGCCCCATTGGCGCTTCCTCAGATAGAGCGCTTCGAGTCGTATCCCGTGCATTGCGAGAAATCGGACTCAAGTCTGTAGCAAAGCCTCCAGGTACTTTGCGGTCTCCCTTATCATCCCATTCATCTGCCTGCGCCGCCTCGCGTGCCATTTCGGCGTTCAAGTCCTGTTCGCATTTCTGCCACGTAGCTAGGATATCAGATAGAGCTGCAGCGGGCGCCAATAGCAATGCCTGGGACAGCAGTTCTTCCCGTTGCTCAAGGCGCCTTAGTATCGGGGTATTATCCCTACTAGCATCGCTTTTGCCGACTTGGTATGCAGCTCGCCATGAGATGTCATCTTGCGTAACGTCCTGGCTTTGCTCACTAGGGACAATTGAGTTTAGCTGACTCATAGAAGGCAGGCGCGTGACCACGTAAGAGTAAGCGGTATCAAAATCATCCTCTTTAAGTGCAGCTTCAATTGCCATTTGCAGGATCCTACGCCGGGCCATGACAGATTCTTGGTCGAATTCGACTTTGCTAAGCTTTCTTGCTGAGGCAGTCCGCGCATCTTGTGGAAGCCCGGCTGCTACCAGATGCTGGCCAATGTCAAGCAGTCTGTCAAGCTGGGTATATGATCGCTTGTTTTGATCGAGTACCTTACCAATCAGCGATATGGGATCTTTGTGAGCTCTCACATTGACTGGCCGGAGTAGAACGTCATGCTGAAGGACTAATTTGTAAGATGACATAGCATGCGTTGCTGATAGCAGTGCACTAGTCTGCACGAACCCTACTGAGTCGGGAAAGAAGTCTTGGAAAGCGTTCAATATATTGGACGCTTTGAGCATCTGACCTATTGTTCGATTTCCATTGCTCGCGGCATCATAATGGGAAAGAATCGCGCTCAGTACTGTGCTCTCCACGGTGGCCATCGGTAGAGGCAATGGGTTTTGGGTGCAGTATATCTCTACTGCTGGGCTATTTTGCCTTTCGTGCCCACCATTCTCCGTGACGTCCAACATGGCCCGCAGAAGCTCACGCTCCAGATCGGTCTCGACTATTTTGCTGAAGACACCCCGGGTCTCTTGGACCTTCTCTGTCTGCTGTTCCCAATTCTGAAGCCAGAGCATTTGCCTTCGTGTCGCATCCCAGTGGCTCTTGTTTAGCGTACCCGCCTTCAATATGTGCAACATTTTCCGCAATTCTGCCCACTGTACATCCGCAGTAGCGAAGATACATAGTTCGGCTACATTTTTAACTGATTTGGGATTCCCAAGTCTCAAAAGCTTGTAGCATGAAGCATTAAGGAGATGCAGCAAAGACATTGCGGAGTCAGTAGGATTGGTAAGGGGATTTTGTGGTCGTAGAAGCGAATTATGTAAGAGATGAATTGGCGAAACGCTGTCAAGATATCCACGGGAGATCCCACTTGTAATACGAGTAGCAGTCCGCTTGAGATCTACATTCGCAATATCTGGCGGTTCGTGAAGATCAAGACGCGCCGCGACATTCCTAAGGATGCGGTCAGAGCTCATGATTGTTTCCTGAGAGGACTCGTTCGTCGAGTATATAACAGCTAGCCCTGTCTGTGCGTAGTAGTGGTTTGCAGCTCGTAGCTCTTCGTCATTGAATTGTTGGCATCCCGCTCCCCAGTCGCCATAGTCAACATCACCAGGTCCATGCCACTGCTCGATGACCTTAACAGACCAGGGAAGGTCTCGGAATGAGAGATTCAACAACCATTCGTTCACGTTAGACCAACCGCTATCGGAGCCATCTTGATTGATACCCTCGTTGTTCGCAGTAGCACGCACAGAGGTGATTGAGCTCTTTCGCCTGCTCCTGTGGCTCAGTTTTCGCCGCTTTCTGGTCCTCTCTCCATACATCCATGGCCCGACTAGCCCTCTAAGATCTCTGCATATCTCTTGTTGAGCTTCTTGCTTATCTCCTGAGAGTGAACGATGGGCAGCATGGGACAGAAGTGACTGGATACCAACGCTTTCATCAAGCCTTTCAAAGTCCCGCAACGTATGTGTTTGTTCTGAGGTGGGGTAGTATTCATATTCTATTCTTAACAGCGGTAGGAGAGTTGATATCATCCACGTGCGTAATGCTTCCGAATGATCGACAAAAGTTTCTAAAAGTTCAGACACCAGCTCCAGGGAGCCGGTCTCGGCGTCTATTTTATGGGCTTGATGTAGAAGGAAGAGAGTGATGAGATCGGCGTCCTGGTAGACTTGAAATTCACTGTCGATGAGAGGTGCGAGATGCAGGCTTCTGACACGGAGACGGGCCTCATTCTCAGATAGGGCTTCTTCCAATGGCGAGGGAGAACCTGGTGGAACTTCGTTACAATGGTCTGGCTGCCCGTTCGAGAGCTCGTGAAGAAACCCTGTGTATAATGCTGGCTCAGTGCCTTCTGGTAGGTACGTGAGAAGAATTCGGAGGGTGAGCTCAAGCTTCAAAGCATCAGGGTGTCGAGCTCTGAGATGGCGCAACGATGGAATGTTGGCATTGGTAGCATGCCAGACTGCTTCGAGAACCACATGAGCTCGTGACTGCTGTGCTGAGACTGCCATATGTTGGTGCTCCAACTGCCTCAAGCCAGTCGAGATGCCACTGTTTGAAATGTCAGTCATACCATCCTCCATAAACTTGAAAGCCAGCGCCAAGCTTCTCTCGGACTGAATTCCGCCCATAGAAGGGTTCACCTATCAACTGATCAGCCCTGTAGGGCTGGACCTAGAGCTGGTTAAGCGGGCCCTAAACAACCCCCTCAGAGCCTTCGAATCTGGTTACTTAGGCGACGGAAATTGTCCCCGGAGCATCCCGACTGTAGGGTGTTTTCCAGGGCCCATTTCGCGGCTTTAGGTCCAGCCCTACAGGGCTGTTCAGTTGATAGGTGTGTTCAGTACATAGGTGAACCCTTCTAAGACACCCATTAGTCTTTCTCGGGCTTGAGGTAATTGGAAAATACAGCGATTCGGAGTATGAGCAGAAGTCTCATTCAGTGGTTTGAATCACGGGCTGGTTACATTTTCCAAAGCGCAAGATGGGCCAATTTCGTTCGTGCGGTCCTTTAGCAAATCCACCTTTTCGTGTAGGTGGTTTTGGCGTACATGCCTTCGAATGATGTCTTTTCCTTATATTACAGTCCTTCGGTGCACCTTTTTCGCCGGAGCTCCATTTGCTACAAGCTTCAATCGTGGCATGCCTATCTAAACTAACATTCTTTGATCTTTTTTGGGCGTCTGCTCGGTCGGAGCACGCCCCTTTGGCATTGTGTACATCAGTTTTTTTGACGTCAAAATTCCGGCTCACTCTTCTCTTTATATGGCTGAAGTTGATTCCATCTGCAAAATTGTTTGGGAAAATAGCTCTATCTTTTTTGGCATAGTTCCTTAGTCGGGCTACAAAGCTTGAATCGCATAGTACGTGCCGTGTCAATTCCTAGCATACCTTACTCTGATTTAGCATTAGGCTAGTCAGTCAGCAGTGTAAGTTCTTCCCATCCTATCTCCTCCTTTGGATGCCCCGCAAGCTGTCCAATTCTTGCCTCAGAAGACCGTGGACATGCCTTTTCGCGCTGTTTCGCAATCGATCAGTGTGGCTCGTCCCTAGCGAATGAGGAAATTATGTCTATTCATGTCGCCGTGCTTGATACCCATGCTGTGGAGTCTCCCAAGTGCTTCTTCACACAGAGACAAATCTTCTGTACTGGCGCGACACGTGTTAGAAATGTGTTCAAGAAAGGAGCGGATTAATTTGACTTGCTCAGTCAGATGGCCTAGGAATCGAAGCTCAATTTTCTTGTCCTCTACCCACCGGTAAGCGAGATCTCGTACTCAAAGCAACTTGATTCACACTTAGATCTGGTGCATATTGCAGTAAATGTTGACTGCGCTTGGGGTGATGTTGCTTCGCAGACATTCAGCAGATTTAATCGTTAAGTCGTGCATCCAGTCACCTCAGAAAGGTTTAGATTGATCGAAATCACAAATGTAATCAGAAGAATGTCACAGATCTCTCAGAAGCTGCCAGTGCTCCCTCCGTAAATATGAGATTCAAATACCTTCGCTCAAATAGAAGCGGCAAAATCTGAAGTCCACACCACTCGTTCTTCACGGCTTTCACAAGAATTTTATCCGCACTGTAACTATCATGTCTTGAATGATCCATTGAAATTTGTAAGATACCAGTCCCACCATGTCCATTACATAAAGCTCCCGTTGAGATACTTTCTGAGATAAGAAGCTCTTGACTGGCTTGTGTTGCGCGATTTACGGAATGCCAGTATGTGGGAACCACTGTGCTCGTTGCTCGAAGCTAACATCAGGATTAGGTGTAAAGCTTTAGATCAGTCCGTTCCAAAGGGAAAGGTATGTGGTTCTATGGACTTGTCTGGGTGGATGTGGCGGCATTGATCAACCCACCTTGCTAAGAACGCTGCCAGGCCTGTTTCTGTCCAATGCTTCCAAGGCTGTTTTCGTAGATCATCCTTCCGCATAGCCGTCGAAATTTGATGAACAACAATATCGCTTGGTATTGGCAGTTCTCACATACAGTCAATGACACCATAAGCTAAAATTTTGTCATCTTCTGAACGATCTTCACCCATGTCCTTTATCTGGCTTAAGCATCTCGGAGCAAATGAGCGGACAGACCGATTCACATCATTGTGATCTCTTGTATTGTTGATAGCTCTATTGCGTTGCCTAAGCTGGTTACGATAATTTGAATCTTTCCCGAGGAGAGAGGGGCATGGGTTTCATTTCTGAATTTATACTTAAGCGAAAGAGACGTGTTGTTAGGTTGACAGGTATTAAGCCCAGTACACATGCGCGACACATTACGTGCTCCACATCTCTTCTGATACAGGCAGCCCTCGGCCATTGGCTGCATGCACAAGACAGACCTCCCCAGCTGAGACACCACTGGAGCATGAACAAAAGAGCAAGCTTCGCAAACCCGGCGAAGAAGTGGGTCTTCCGGGTCTCTTGAAGTGATATGAAAGTGACTGGTAGGCCACCTCGCTCGGATTGCAAAGCAGAAACGTTGCATGGATATGGGTTGGGTTAGCAGAATTGGGAAGGCTGAGAAGCGGATACTTTCCGCGTTTTGATCCAATTTCAGGGTTAGGGTAAACGCGTCAGACTACACTCAACCGTGTTAGATTACTCCTGTATTACCAGGAATTCGCAGTTTGAGTAAAAAGCTGACCATGCCGATCATCAATCGCAAGCGCCGAGCTGTAGGTACTTCATTGACCTCCCAAGCATATTACCACAGCGAATGCTGACTTGGAACAGCAAGCAGAGCCTGAACAATCTGCCCCACCTACGCGCCGTCGACACTCCCCCTCTCCCTCCGAAGCGTCTTCTGTTGACGATGGCGTTGACGGCGACGCCGATGGCGATACCCAAGGAGGCGGCAGCCATGATCAGATGGTCAAGAAGCTTGTTCGATTAGCCTTAGCGAGTGAATACTCCAGACAGCCAATACGGAGAACAGATATAACCGCAAAAGGTAGCCCTTTTCCTTTTCAAACCCTCTGCTAATAACAGTTGAGCTGACGCGGCACCAGTAATGGCACCAAATACTGGCCGTCAATTTAAACACGTCTTCTCCGAAGCCCAGAATCAGCTTCGTTCAGTCTTCGGTATGGAAATGACCGAGCTTCCCCAGAAAGACAAAGTCACCATTAGCCAGAAACGTACCGCAGCGCGCTCTGGAGTTACCTCCTCCACAACATCAAAAGTCTATATTCTGACATCAACGCTCCCTCCCCGTTTTCGCAAACCTAATATCCTCCCACCAGCACAGATACCCTCTCCAGCTTCCGAAGCAGCATACGTTGGCCTCACTAGTTTCATACTTGCGCTGATCTATCTCTCTCCCTCTTCAACCATTTCAGAATCACGCCTTGAGAAGCATTTGAAACGTATGAATGCAGACAACTACGTCTTGCATGGGGAAAAGACGGAAAAGGTGCTTAAGCGCATGGAAAGGGAACAGTATATCGTCAAAGTGCGAGAAAGAGATGGAGGTGGGGAAGAGACCGTGGATTACGTGATTGGCCCGAGGGGCAAGGTCGAGGTTGGAGAGAGGGGCGTAGCGGGTCTGGTGAAGAGGGTCTATAACAAGAAAGACGCGGAGGCGGATGAGTTAGAGAAACGGTTGGTGAGGAGTTTGGGGGACGTGGTTATTGAGAAGAAGAGACCAGTGAATAATGATGAAGCTGCAGGAGACGATGCAGAAGCGGAAGATGGGGAGCTGGAGCTGGAGCTGGAGCAGGAGCAGTCCAGTCGGAGAAATGGGAGGAGAGGCTCTAAGAAGCATACTAGGCGCTCTTCGGGAAGAAATAGAAGGACGAGAGACGAGGAGGAGGAGGAAGAAGGAGATGAGGCGGAAGAGGAAGAGGAGGAAGACGAGGAGGACGACGAAGATTAGTAATAGCGTGAAACTTCGCCTTGTAGTTAACGATCAAACCCCATCTGTAAATCAGATGCCTTTGCCGTGTCCTATTTTCGCCAGCTATACGCACGTTGTCAATTCCGTTTTAGTCCCAGTCATGATCATGATGTAGCCGCCGCCTGACAAACGCTCCGCGATACAGCCCCCCCCCCCCAAACACCCAAACCTGACTCTTAAAAACATCTCCGCGCCCA
>NAPT01000651.1:0-16669 GCA_002927785.1 Cladonia uncialis
GTTGGGGGGGTATAGGAATCTAGATTTTGGGTTTTTCGGATTGTATTTGGAAGTGGGTTTTTTGTAGTGATATAGCGGGGTTTTGGTAATCAAGATGATTACATTGAAGAGGTGGTTCGGCTTAATTATAAACTACTTTCTCTCAAGAAAAACAAAGACTTGGCGAAGCAAATCCATACAGTATTCCATTTCAACTTCTGCTGCTCGAATTCCGGCTGAAAGTAATCTTCTTATATCTCTATATTAGATCTTAGTAATCAATGTAAACTTTGAAGTATAATCATATGCTACTTGCTCTCAAAGAAAACAAACGCAACGATCCAAAGCGATTCGCTTCCCTCATTCATCAATAACTCTGCGCGCCCATACTCTTCGACGGCATCAATAGGATAGCGATCGTGCAAACAAAAACTCCGGCCCCTGCCAAATACAACGGCCCATTCAAACTCTTAGTCAACAAATCCGCGGCAATCAATGGACTAACAATACTAAACAATCTCCCCCAAAAGCTCGCCACCCCCGCTGCCGTGCCTCTAATCGGTGTCGGAAACGCTTCCGGCGTCCATCCATAAAGCACCGCGTTGAACATACTCTGGAAGAAGTATTCCATTGCGTTAAGTCCGATGTTCGAGGCTTCGGTGTTTACAGTGGCGAAGAGGAAGAGCGAGAGGCCCATGAGGGCCGAGGAGCCGACCATGGCCCATTTGCGGCCGACGCGCGGGACTCCGTACATGAGGGTACCGAGGAGGACGCCGGGGATGCCGCAGACGTAGATAATGACGAAGTTGCGATAGGAGGTGGCGGTGGAGACGTCGATGGCAGAATTCTTGGCGAGGAGGATTTTGGGGAGGAAAGACCCGGCTATGCTGAAGCCCCAGTAGTCGAACGCCTGCAACGGGGCAAAGGGGTTAGTGAGCATGGGACTGAAGGGGGTGAAGGGGAGGGTGGGAACGAACGTATGTTATCCAGACTAAGAGGGTTAGACGGGCCACGGTGAATGTCGAGAAGAGTATCTTATATCGCTGTAGCTCGACGTTTAGTCGAGTGCTCCAGCTTTCCTTCAATTTTTTCGTGCTCGCCCCAATCATAGGTCTGTCCGACTCTCCCGAAGCCGTAGACGAAGGTTCGTCATCCAGAGCCTCGAATACTTCTAAAGTGACACTGCTCTCCCTTCCGTTGAACTTGGCGATCTTATGCAGCACCTCGACCGCTTTACTATCTCGCCCTCTATAGAGCAGAAATTTTGGCGACTCCTGGAATCTGAATACGACAAAACGCAGGAAGAAGATGAAGATACAAATAGCACCAAGGCAGAGAAGTGTGTACCTCCATCCCATATTCGAAGCTTTTGTGCAACAGGGCGCCCCAGAAGCGACGCTGCTACACGCTGGAAGGGGGTTCCCATTTGCATCGTCTCCACATGAGTGAAAGGGAATGAAACCGTAGGCTATTCCAGAAGCTACCACGACGCCTAGCGGTTGGAATATAGAAAGCAAAGCCAGCAGAAACCGGCGGTTCTATGGGAAGTTAGATAATGGCTCGTATATCCGTGACAACATTCGTTGCAATATATACCTGTGGCAGGAATTCGAGACATATCGTCGTGTCGATTGGGATGTTTCCTCCAACGCCAAACCCAACAAAGGCGGTAAGAACAAGGACTCCGTTATAGTTATTAGGGGCCGCAAGGCAGAGCCCGAACACAGACGAGACTAGGACCGTAAGGTTGAAAGCGTATTGGCGACCTAGCAGACCTTGTTAGCTCAGCCCTCATAGTGTGGGCCCACTATAAGCAAGCCAAATTCATGCCTACATGCCTATGATGTCTACCAACATGCCCCAGACGAATGCCTACAATATTATATCGTTAGTTTAGCATCATGAGTAGCGTCATTCCCATTCATACATACCCCAGCAGTAAGTCCAGCGGAAAAAGAAGAGAAGATGTTCCCCGAAGCCTTATCTATCTCAAGAGTGAGCAAAGCCAACCTAAGCACATCCCAAGAAGGCGACGAGTCAGGATTTAAACATACCACTGAAACCAAATTCCTGCTGAATAGCCGGCTCCACTAGCCCGAAAGCCTGCGCATACAGCAAATCGATGAAATAGCCGAATCCGCAGAGGAAGAAAATGTACCATTGGTACTTGCCCATGCCATGGGAATCCAGTTCTCTGTTCACGAGTAAGGCCTTTTTCTCGTATAATGTAAGTCCTTCCATCTCTGGATCGTCTCCATGGTGGCGACGACTATCAGTAAGGGTAATTGGTCCTTCTGCGGGGATATCGGTTTTAGGGGTGTCTCTGACGTCGATAAGGGAGTCGCTGTTTGCCATATCATGCATTTGTATATCCGTCGAGCGCATCTATATACAAAAAATAATGCGCATGTTAGAGAATATAAGAACAAAGCAACCGCGCCGCAAACAAAGAGATAGTGGCATGTCGTGTGATGGTAGGGTAGCACACACAGCGGACTCAAGTTCCATCGCTCCAAAGCTAATCGGACGCAAAGTGACGTCCATAATGCTAAAGTGGCATTGTAGGCGTCACACTACCATCTTAGCCTGGAGATAGCCGTGCTGACTACCGAGATAATGCAACCAGAGGGTTGAGAGGGTTCCTATCTGAGACCCCGTTGGCTGCCTAAGTAGGGTAGACCAATGGGGTTGGTCTTGAGCAGTGACGTCGGTGAGGGGAATAGGTGTGGCAGCATAACCGGCCGAAGAGATAAACTACGTTTATTAGTTGATGAAGTGTTGGTGTCGAAGTGGTGTGGAAGAGTTGGTGGAAGGAAGATTAGGTGCGGCAATGAAAATTCCCGCCCGAATAGCTCCCCACACTACTTTAGATAGGTAGACTCGGGGCATTCATCGCCGTTGGATGTGCAGAAGTCTTGCGTTACCGTAAATCTACAGCTCCTAGACGTATTGCTAGCGGTGAGCAGAAGCGCCATAAATGATCGTTCCCTTACCATGCCCTAAACCTAAGAACATGGGGCGAAAGTGGATGATATTATTTTGGAGGCTCTCAGCCCTACGATACACCAAAGACTCTTTTTTGCAACGAGTGCGTCAATCAATTTATCCCCAAGTGAAAGAGAGGCCTCCATACAGTGGCTTTACAATAGAAAGTTTCCTCTCGAAGATGGTGGTTATAATATTATGGATCGAGCACATCTCTGTTCATCTCTGACTTGTGTTGATTCCCCAGAGAGTAAATTCGGGATCGGTTACGCTCGCTGGGTAGGAAGGACCATAATCAAGGGGCTCTTTTGAAAAGGCTCTGAAGCGGCATTCTCGTAGACCCTGAGGCACGCCATGCCTGATCTGAGCACCATGCTTCTTACTGAACAAATCTTGAGTATTATCTCAGTAGGTTGCAGATCAACCAGACTAGGTCAGTTCGCACATAAGAAGTCATAAATCGAGTTGTGTCACTGCAGGAGACATTAGAGACTATTAGGGACGCCGCGAGCGGTGCAGAGCCTTCAGAAGTCAAAAGCGCAGCCCTCGAAAGTCGGCGGCCAGGCTTAGTAGGCCTTGTTCATCACATAATTGGTAAGCGAGGGTTGAGTGCAAATGTGTATGTGTAGAGCAATCTCGCAATTCGATTTGGGAAGCTCTCGCATATGATATGCTACCAAGCAATACCAGCACGCCACTTTCATTCCTCACCACCCCTATACTATTCTTCGATATTTCCCCGCTCCGATACGTACAAGCCGTCCAAGAACTATCACGAGAACGATGTCAGATATACCAGGACAAGGTATCAGTCGTCAGCAAGGCCTACCTTTCGAATATCCTTATTCCTGACCCTGCATATCTGTTGAATATCCGCCGCGCTCTGTGAGACATTTTCCAAGGAGTTTCCCGTGAGCTGGAGCTCATCTTTCACGTTCTTCGATGGCTCTACATCCACACCCGGCAACAGAGTGACTCTCCGGACGATCTTCTCGCCAATGAAATTTCTGCATAGCCAACAATCAGTCCACCACATTCGAGCATCCTTTACCTCTTTTTTTGTCGTTGGCACAGAACATACCGGATCTCCACCTCATATAGATCGGTCTCCGGGTTCTTCTCAATATTGACGTTGATGGGAAAATGGGCGTAGACATAGCGCATCTTGTATTTGAATCCCTTCGTAACACCAATGATTAAGTTGTTAATGAGAGTCTTGACTGTGCGGAGAGTGGCGACGTTCTTGCGGGCGCCATGGTGTAGTTCGATATTGATGGTAGATCTTTGGGGTTGCGAGAAGGAGACCGAGAGGTGTGACATGTCCTTGACCAGCTTGCCTATTGACAAATTAGATACTGGTGTTCCTGCGGTTTCTGTTTTGGCAGGCTGCGCATACCTCGAGGTCCCTCCACCGTGACTACTCTGGATTTGATGTACACCTTGACTATACGATCGTCAGTAACATGTTTCCCTGGCGTCCTAGCCAGGCCTGTGGGGCGTCCTAGCTCTCCACAAGTGCTCGTGCGAAGTCCACCCAAGGGCTGCAATTGTCCACCAAAGGCTCCGAAAAGCACACTTACCATTGTCGGGAATCGCCAGCGTTTCTTCTGAGTGTATGTACCTCATCTTTGCTGGTGGTGGTGGAGGGTCACAGAGTCCTGTTCATGATCTTGAGCCAGTCTAAATTTCGCGGTTGAAGTGTGGGAGGTCTCGCTTGGATGCCAAGGCGCTAGTCAGTATTGCTCCCTCCATCTGAAATTCCATATGTCGCAACTCAACCCATCTTGTCGGGTTTCACGTATATTTCCCAATTTGTGCACTTGTGACTCGGAAGCACTCTTCTATGTAGACTTGTTATTCAACCGGAGGTGATTCTCCGATTTTTCGGGCGCCTGTAAGGCTAAATTCTTTCTAGGGAGTATTCCTTCCATGTCCTCAGGCGTGACTTTGAAAATAACTACTCTCAATGCATCACAGTGGATCAAGCATGATTGGAGGGGTTGAATAAGGGAAGAACCGTATCAATTACAGCTTGCCTTCCCAATTCACATTCTGAACAAACATTGGGTATCCCATGTCAAACCGAACGCGTACCCAATGCATTTGTACTCCAACTCCAAAGACTCAGAACGAAGCTCGGTGCATGACCTAGACCATAGGTTGCCCTTCCCAAGCGCTGTAATCAAAGTGCCTAGCCCGCCATGCTCTCCTACGCCAAAATTCAAGCCTGCAGTCCTATTTCTCTTCGGAGAGCTTCGCCTCGACGATCCTCTTTTGTGCCATATCTTTTACTTTCTCTATCAGACTACCACTTTCATCTAAAGCCTCGATGTCATCTCCACCACCAATACTGCGACCGACGACAAGAATATTTGGGACAGTCCGCCTCCCTGTGCTTTTCTCCAAGGCGGCCTGTAACCCCGGGCCAAGCGGATGGGTATCTAATTCAACCACATAGGGAGCGGGAACAATAGTATATTTCTCCAAGAGTATTCGTTTCGCTTTCGCAGAGTAAGGGCAGTAGGATTTGCTGAATATTATGACTGTACGTAGGCGGTTTGTTAGCTAGCCTGCAATCTAGCTGTGAGAAACATGTGAAAGGGTAGCATACTGGGGCTTTTCTTTAATATCGTGTTCAACTCGTTCTCAATCGCATGATCCTCCTCGGTCTCGGCCTTCTCCTTCTTTTCGTCCCCATCCTCTTTTTCCTTGCTTGTATCCGGGTATTTTGGCGCCTCTTTCCCGGAATGCACATCTTTGGTCTCTCCGCCTTTTACAGTCTTCCTCCCGGCTACGCTTCTCTCCCCGCCATCTATCGTGGCTGCAGCACCTCTATCAGTGCTGCCTATTTCTGAGGGTATTGGTACATCCAGGGGCTTTTTGTCATCGGCTACGGCAATAATCGGCTTTTGGGGAGACCCCCGGCCATCTCGCTCTTGACCTTTTGCTGCGTCTTTGACTGCTTGCAGCTTGTGTGCTACTTCCTCGTCTGAAGTAACCTTCTTGTCTAGCGCGGCGACAGTGCGGGAGTAGAAGTCTTGGGAGGATGAGTCGTTCTGGGGTAAGGAAATGTCAGTATGGATCTAGAAGAATCTCGAATGACTCCGGAAGGTCTGATAAGGCGATCATGCGTACAGAAAGGTAGAGTATAGTGCAGACGGCAATGGCTAGAGCTATAGCAAGAACCTTGACCCGCCGTGTGGAAGGCATTATTCCGGTTCCGCCCTCTTAGCGCTGCAGTTTCCCGATATCTCAAAGCTATTACTGTGTTTTGCAAGCCTGCAATCCCTGTGGCGGATTGGATATAAGGCGATGGTGTTCCGCTGTCTTCCTGCAGCTGGGAGACAAGTCTCCTTAGGTAGTACTGACTTGGTTCATGTGAAGCGAAGGATCGAAGCAGGCAAAAGCGATGGAAGCAGATATCAATCTTGATGCCAAAATAATTGAAGACGTTGAGAAACAAAGAAGGACTGCGTTGGGTGGCTCATAAGTTAATGTACAAATAGCATAGCAATGGTTAGAGAGTGCATTTGTCAAGAGAACTGCCAAGGGTCCACTGCAGGCGCGGCGGGTCAAAACCTTAATTATTTATTACCCCGGATCTGCATGAAAAGGGGCAGGCACGACCCAACCTGCCAGGAACCAGGCACCAAGAACAACATTGCGATGCTTATTCTCATTTACCACGCTTTATCTCAGGGGGCAGCGTAGGTGTGCTGTATCGATATCGAACTTATGCTCGGCTATTTGCAATAAAGCACTATCGATGAGACCACCCGCATCTACAATACAAGCTTGACCAGGATATGTGTTCCTGTTGCTATGAATCGTGGCATCGCTCAATCATACTGTCCCTCGTCCTCATCCCCCAGCATCTTCGCATAATCGTCCGCAGAAGCAAAAGTAGGCAAATTCTTCAGCCTTCGTCTCTTCTTACTGCGTTTCTCTCCTTTCTCACGATCCTCCTTTTCTGCCGTCTTCCTTTCGTTGGACTGCAGCTCTTTTCCGAAGAGAGCAGCTTCCTCAAGCTCACTCGGTACTTCGGCCTCGCTATTGAAAAGAGCTTCGTCATCCTCATCGCCCAAGAGAAGAGATCTACCGCCAACGTCTTCTCTCTCGTCCTGGTCGGCAAGGCCTTCTCCAATTTCACTAAGATCCTCGTCATCGTCCTCCAAATCCTCCATATCAATGTCATCATCAGAGAATATTCCCCCATCGCTGCCGCCTTCCACCTCAGGCCTACTGTCCACCAACGCCTTCCAGATCTCTTCCTCATCGCCTTCGCTCTCACTCGCCTCTTCTCCCTTTCTCCTCTCCTCCTTCTTCTTCCGCGTTTTCTCCTTGCCCCTGCCCAAGGTACTGAAATACTTATGAAAAAAGACCTCATCAGCACTAACCTTCTCACTTTCCATCTTCCAGAAGGTCTCAGAGTTAACAGGCGCTCTGCTCCTGTCTTTCTCACTGTATCTGCTCACCAGCAAGGCGCTTGGATCACCTCCTTGCATAACACTTGCACCTTTGGCGGTCGATGTGGATTTGGGGTTACGGTAGACGAAGCGGTCGAGGAAGTGAATGAGGGTATTGAGAGAGAGATCGGGTTTTGGTGGCATTGGAGCATGGGTAAGAAGGCGAGTCGCAAAGAGCGAGACGGAGGGGTGATAGTGCGTTAAGAAGGGGCCAAGCTCCCAAAGGGAGGATTCGGAGGCGTTAGCGTGAGAGGGATCGCGCTTGCGGCCGTCATAGGCAGTCTTTGTGTGGTGGGGAAAGGGTAGAGGGCTAGATCGTGGTAGGTCTTGGGTTTCTGGAACATCACGGAAATCTTCTTCTTCTTCTTCTTCGCTGGCTTCAGCGTGTTGATCAATGAACATTGACAGGGCGGGAAAGACGCCTTCCAATTCACGGATTAGGTAGAGAGCCCCACATGTGAACGAGGGTTGGTGCATTGCTGCTACCTGAAGTAACCGCTTCGCGAATGCTTGGACGCGCTTTACATTGAGATCGGATTTCAGTGCTCTGAAAAGGAGGTTGAGGTATAGAGCTTGCTTTGAGGACGTCAGCAATCTAGGATCTAGTAGCGATTCGTAGAGCGTTCGATAGAAACGATCAACTGAACCCTGGTGTGATCCATTGAGCTGTTGTATCAGCATCAAGGCTTGAATGCTAGTATTGAAGTTGGATGAATGGGTCACTTTAAAGAGGGTATCCAAGTGCTTCTCGAAAGACTCGTCGTTAGTGTTCGTGAAAGGTATTGCGCGGTTGACTCCGGTGAGTACTGCTGAAAGCATCTTCTCTTTCAGGTCCTCATCGACGGTCGTGGCTTTCTGCTTCTCAGCCAGCTTTTTTTGGGCTTTCTTCCCGGCAGGTCCACCACCACCTTGCACTTCGCCTTTCTTATTGATCGTGATGCTGTTGACGCCTGTAGCAGCGACTTTTTCTGGGTCAGGTTTCTCAAGAAGCTTGATGAAGAGGCTAAAATAGATGTCTAAGAGCTTTCTCGCAACACTTTCTTCCTTCCCGCTCAGAACTGTCTGATTTAGGGTGATGGTTGCGTAGTACCTCGCATGTAAGCTTTGGCCAGGCCGGAATATCAAATCTGACTCAATGGCCGAGATTATAATAGGCTTCATCAAAGGGTGCGTGGTTTCGAGCTGCAAGATATTGAAAGACGCTTTGGAGGCAATTTTCTTGTCTGAGTCACCGAGTTTGTTTACAAGCAGTCGAAGCAGATTCGCTTCCTGTTCTGGTTTCTCTTTTAGTAATTGACAGACATAATCAACAGCCTTGCCTCTGGCGAAGATCACTTCATCATTGCACCAGGTTTCAATGATCTTGATAATTTCAAAGAATGTACTCTTCAACCAATGTTCGTATGCCCATGATATTAGGTGAGATTCTTTAAGCTGCTTCGGTAGAGGGTCCCTTGATGTCCAATGAAAGTCTGTAGGTTCGAAGACTGCAGATAAGGCTGGCTGGCTAGCAAAGGTCCTCAGCTTCCTATCTGAAGGAAGCAAATTACCCGGACCGAATAGATCCTTCAAAGCTCCTAATACTTCTACAGCCTGGCCTCTGCTGCGTTTACGTGCCAACCCGACTAAGCTCACTAACGCTTTCATATTATGGACTGGAGACTCCTGGATAGAGAGCGTTAGAGCAGAGATTTTGTCTGAAAGTGTACCTGTAGACATAATAGTGGAATAGAACTGGTGGGCGGATGAAGCAGATGTAGTGTGGGCCGCATACTGCTCGTTATCCTTCTCAAGCAATGACTTTGCATACTCGTGGATACGATCTGCGAGATCATATGGTAGAGCAGTGACTTCCTGTGGTGCTGCAGGCAATGGTGGCAATAATACGGCATGCCAATACGATTGTGGTACGAAGGCAAGTGACATTTGTCCTTTCCTGGAAGGCTTCGAAGCTTGCACGTTCACATTGATGCCGTTTGCTTCTTGTAGTCCCGGTACCTTGCCATTGCGAGCTTGCATCTGTTTACCCTGTGAATTGTCCTCCTCTTCCGAACTTGAAGGCTTCAAGATCTCCTTCTGAGCTGCCTTGTCTACACCAAGCTGACGAACCAATTTTTGCAGCTCTTTCGTCAGAGAATCACCCGAAGCTCCATCAAAACCCGTAGTATCGCCCTCCATCTCCGAACCAGACGGCATATCAGCAATCAACTCCAAGTCATCTTTGGTGCCTCCAAGGGCCTCAATGTCATCTTCGATATTGCTTCTCTCCGGTAACAGAGTCTTCTCCGGCCTAGGCCCAAGCTTGATCTTGTTGACATCATTTGCTTTCCTAACAGAGCCCGTGGCCTTGACTTGTCCATCTCGCAACCTCTTCTTTCCCTGGCCAGACTTCGACCTAGGGGCCGTCTCTATTGCTTTAGTTGTTGGTGATGTGCCATTGCTTTGCACTGCAGGGTTCGGTTCAGGCGCTTTCGCTTTGTTTAAAAGCTTTCGCTTACTCCCAACATGTCCTAGCCTCTTCTTCTTCGGCTCCGCATTTGGAGCTTTCGAAATGGTGCCATTTTCGGGCTTCTTGATTTTGCTCGCGATTTTTTTGGTCAAGCGTTCCAAGGTATCTGAGTTGAAATGCGGAAACTGAGATGCCTGTACATGTTCTCCAGAAGACTCCTTATCCTCAGAAGGCATTTCTATGATCAGAGCTCTCAGAGCTACCAGCGTCTTCCAATACTGACACAGCTACGGCAATTAACTCTTCCAGATAGGTTCAGCTCAACAGCAGCGGCATTTTTTTCCGATTAGTCATCGGTTGGCGTCGCCTGGAGTTCCCGTCTGCGAATGGCTTATGCCGACCCCTACCTCTTACTCCAAAGTCCAAACCCACAAAATGCAGAATCGCGTGCCGGTACCAGTCTGACCAGAAGATTCGCTCGCTACTGGGGAAGACAGGATGTATGGGATCTGTCAGCTTCGAAGGATTTTCCATACTCAAATCTCGTAGGGTAACTGGAAAAGCGTGGAAAAAGGCTATCCTTATGGTCTCTTCGTTCAGTTTGTTTGACGTAGGCTACAATTCTAATTATGCCCAGCTCATAGATCAATGCTCCTGCGTACCGTCCTAGCAATCGAGTTGAAAGGTCTGTCGCAAAATGAAGAGCCTACAGAGTTGCGCGACTTACCATGACAACATCCCAGTTTCATGGTAGACAGTTACACGCTCTCTTGACTAACGATCTACAGCGTGTTCACTGGAAACAAGTGTACCCACTGGAAACAAGTGTGCCCACTGGAAACAAGTGTGCCCACTGGAAACAAGTGTGCCCACTGGAAACAAGTGTGCCCTTGTAAATGCAAAAAGCAGAATCAGCAGATGTAGAAGTAAAGAACATAACAGCTACACCACTGTACCAGCGCCATTAGGAATCGAACCTAATACTATTCAATACTGAACTAGGCAAACAATGTACGAGAACTTGGATTGCAAAAAAGGGTTGTTGTGATAACAGAACGGGCATGCAGCTACCCATACAGAGTCTCATGGTTATGGTAAGTACAGCCGGGTTTTTTAGGGCCATTTGTCAAAAGAGAAGTCCGATTCAACCAGCTTGTTTACACCTATCACTCATTGCCAGCTTAGCGGACCTCGCTCCTATTGGTCGCCAAAGCCCAGCGCCACAATCATATTCAGCTTATCTTCCGGATCAGCACTTAGCCTCTCAGTTCACCTCACCGACAAGTGAGGCAGGACAGTTGTCTTTCAATTTTGTCTTCGTGTTGTATCTCACGTCATCCTACCTAGGTAATTCAGCCCTTGTTCTTACCGTATTGTCAATGATAACCTTCTCGTGCTACATAGTGCACAGAACTCAGCTCCCCCACCTAAATCTCACCAAGAATCTTCAACCGCTTCCACTCATCCACTGCTAGGAAATACCTCGATATTCTCTAGGCCCACAATGGCTGACGGCTTTCCGTTTTGGGGGCCCTCGATCTCGGAGACGCTAGCTTCTAGAAGCGTGGTTCCCGGTCTAAGAGCCTGTCACCCTTTATAGGACGAAATTTGTGAGAGGGAAAGGTGGTTTCTAGATAATGACCATCCAATAGGGTCATTCAGCGGCCTATGCAGAGAGCGGCTGGCTTCGCGCATAAACTGAATCGTGTGGCTTGGCAGTAGCCCCAGCCGCCTCCTCATCAACACTACTGCATCGCATCCCGCCGAGGCAAAAGGTCAAGCCGACCGCGCTCGATATGAGGTCTCCGCCCACTGTTCCGTCCATCTCCCCCCCATCTCCCCCCCGTGTTATTAAATTGGCTCAGGCGTTATGTGTAAAGAAACATTTAACACTGCCTTGAATGAAGCCTGCCGAAACAATCCTTGACAATGGAAACTGGGAGCTGGATTTGAATCCCGCCTTAGTATAATTGATCTACTTTCGGTCGAAGACACCGGCTTGTTAGCTACTTGTTGCGTACAAGCCGACCAATAAAGAAGCTGACGCAGGTCCCGGCCAATACCGTTGGTACTGCATGATGACGATAAATTAGTCACACTACACGAGGCCAGACAGTTCCCGTTCTGCAGCTTATCATTAGCAGCGCAACCTGAATGTCAACACCATTGGGCAATATGGAGGAATATAGATCTGCATTACCAACAACCTCTCCACTGACGGCACGCAAGCAGGAACGGTCCGAAATTCTGAGGGGCACCACTTCGGTTTTTGTACTGCATCTTTCCTCTCAATATTAATTGGCCTTTCTTTCGTGATGCCTACTCGAGCAATTACCGCAAACGTATAGCCATTATGTTGACCTCCGCATCGCAGGCGATGATAGCTTCGCAGGCCATATTGATGGGCCTAGCTATCGGAGCTGTCGCCCTACGTATATATGTGCGCGTACATAAGTCTCCTCCACTACGAGCTGACGACTATCTCATTCTTGTAGCACTGGTAAGATCCCTTGTTGGAAATCTTGGACAAATTCTGACGGAGCTGCTTAGTTCTTCTCAATAGCACTCGCCGTCACCAATATAGTCGGCGTCCCAGTAGGCGGCTTCGGCGTACAATTCGAGGCTCTGAGTGCGAGCAAAGCGACCAACTTCTTCAAGGTCTGTGCAGAGAATGTCTAGCAAAGGAGCAAGATATTGACCTACAACAGATTCTCTTCGTTTTACAGTTCTGGTATATCATAGCCGTCGCCTTCGTGAAACTTTCCGTGCTCTATTTCTATGGACGAATATTCTCAGTGGGACGTTTCCCACTTGTCATCAAAATCATGTCGGGTGTTGTCGTGGCCTGGCTCATCTCCTTTCTCTTCGCAACTTTGTTCCAATCCTGGCCGCTCTGGTGCAATTGGATAGTTTGCGTGGCTTCGACCAATTACCCAGTCATGTATGTCGTCTGCAGCGTCACAGACATCGTCATCGACATCACGATCTTGTGCCTACCTGCTTTTTTCATCAATAAGCTCCAAATGAACTTCAACAGAAAGATCGGCGTCTATGCAATCTTTGCGCTTGGTATCTTGTAAGCTCTCTATCTTGCGAAACTCATAACGATGCAGTGCTGAGGCTCTGGTTTAGCTGCGTTGTCGCGTCTATTGCTCGACTCGTATACACCGCGGATTATCTCAAGCTCAACCCTGCACTCGATTATGGCCCTGACACCAATAGTATACTCATCCTATAGACTTTTTGGTCAGTTCAAAGCTCACGTTTGCTAGATGCTGAAGTAAATATCATCCTATGGTCTGGCATCGAAGCCTGCGCCTCAACAATCTGCGCCAACCTTCCCATCTACAGCCCATTCATCACCAAGTCGCGCACCATGGAGTCCATAGTTACCAGCTTCCGCTCGAGATTCTTCCCTGGAAGCAACAATAGTTCGTATCGGGCACGGAAACACTCCAAAGGCGTGCAGCTGTCGTCTTCGTCGGAGAATATTGTGAAGCAAGGCCCAGGGGTAGAAACAATCATCGAAGGAGGCAGACATCATTCTATCCCAGAGAACGAACTTGAGATGGGAACGATCAACGTCCGCACCACATTAAACGTATGACCGCACAAGAAATCACAAAAGAAGAGGGGGCTGCAATCTTGGCTGTGGTTTCAGGTCGATTCTTGTTGATAATGGATAACGAAACAGGTGTAAATGACGGAAGATTCCAAAGCTTTAATGTATTATAGGTCGAAGAGAGTAGCGGGGAGGACCATACCCGGAAGAGCGTAAATCATGAGTCATTTTGTATTGATGATTATCTTCAAGTTGGTGGGACTAGCTGAGGGCAGATACGGTAGCTTTCCATATGTTAGAATTACCCGCCCTGGAGCTGACATGATGGAATCTTGGATTTGTCCCAAGCCCTAATATGACCCGATGTGGATAAGCACGGTTTTGACGTCCTTTGCCAAGACTCATCCTTATCGGCGCAACTGGCACGGCCTGCACTCTTATCTTCAACCACTTGTTGCGGCCAATGCACGCCCGAGGAGAAGAGATGCGGGCCATCTCTGCCATCTCTGTGGCGGGAAGTCCACCAAATAGTGTTTGCCATACTGAAACAGATGCGTCAGAGCTTGCTCTGTGCGTCTGCTCTACTTCACCCTTCAATACAGCCAGTGCCGCTGCCCAGGCATGCCCCAAGACGAAGAACAAGCTACCGAGCGGACTAAGCTACTCGGCCATATTGCGCATGACGGCCGGTTAAATGCCCTCCAGCAGGAAGAGGAAGCTCAATCCCTGATTGAATCATATGTGAGCAAGGATGAACAAGCTCTTCATAGTTCAGTAGTGGGGGAGCGCTTGCTATATAATGATTACACCACTATAGATTGGCTACATGATCTGGTAACATAGATGAACGCTCCTGCAGGCAATCAATTGACATTGTACAGGTCAAAGATTCCTACCGCTACCGATCTGTGCATTCCAAACAAGGCATCCGATACGCCATCGTCTCCAGTTTTGACGACTGCTCAGGCTGGATCGCCGCCGCCTTGATCGGCATCCTTACAGCTTGTGTAGCCTTCCTTGTTGACGTCGCTGAGGCAACAGTGAGCGATTGGAAGCTGGGATACTGCAAATCGAACCCCTTCTGGAACCGAGAAATATGCTGCACGGGTCGTCACCCATTGGGAACCGCCAGAGTGAACTTGGGAGAGGGTTGTCAAGAATGGCATATGTGGACGGACAATTGGTCTAGAGCATTTGCTGCTTTTGTTGGCTTCGCCCTGCTGTATGGGGTAGTTAGCTCTTCGCTCACTATGTGGACTAAGTCCACCTTGCCTGCTGCGGCGCCAGGACATGGTGACAAGCATGATCAGAAGCCAATGAATGGGAACGAGCCGGTTGTGGTTGGCAAATCCATCTATATGGCTGCTGGGTCCGGTATACCGGAAATCAAGACCATACTCTCTGGATTCGTGATTCCACATTTCCTAGACCTCAAGGTCCTTTTCGTCAAAGCTGTGGGTGCTGTCTTTGCCGTCGCGTCAGGCATGTGTTTGGGAAAAGAAGGACCATTCGTGCATATTTCGACATGCGTGGCTTACTTGGTGGGGAAATTGTTCCCTAAATACCGATATAATGGAAGGAAAATGCGAGAACTACTGAGCGCTGGCTGCTCGTCCGGTCTATCAGTTGCTTTTGGAGCACCGATAGGAGGTGTTTTGTTTAGCTACGAGGTAAATCCCCCGGGTCGTTGTCGTTCTTGTACTCAGCATTGTATAGGAAATCAGCACATATTTTCCTCGAAAGGTCCTTTGGCGTGCTTTCTTCTGCTCCCTCTGGGCTGCAATGATCCTGAAAGCGCTCAATCCCACCGGTACAGGCAAATTGGCGCTCTATGAGACCAATTACGGGACATCCTATTCTCCAATCCATTACCTCGTCTTTGTACTCCTGGGTGTCGCAGGGGGCCTCTGGGGCGGCATATTCTGCAAATGCAACTTCCTCTGGTCCAAAAGCTTTCGTCAATTCAAGATCATTAAGAACAACCCCGTCTTTGAGGTGTTCCTCGTCGTCCTTGCCACCGCCCTTCTCCAATACCCCAACCCTATGACCCGCGAACCCGGCGACAAAATCATCCGCAACCTCCTCCAGGACTGCCGCACGAACACCTCCACTTGGATCTGCCGCAACGAAGCCGCTGGCTCCCCCTCAGAATACATTGCCTACCTCATCTACGGCACCCTTGTCAAGCTTGTCCTCACAATCGTCACCTTCGGCTGCAAAGTCCCCTCTGGCATCATCATCCCCGCCCTCGACGCTGGCGCCTTCTTCGGCCGCCTCGTCGGCCAACTCCTGCCTTCCATCTCCCCCGGCATCTTCGCCATGGTCGGCGCCGCTGCATTCCTCGCCGGCGTCTCCCGCATGACCATCTCCCTCTGCGTCATCATGTTCGAACTCACCGGCGAACTCGAATACATCGTCCCGCACATGATCGCCATCCTCGTCGCGAAATGGGTCGCTGACGCTCTCGAACGGGAAGGCGTGTATGACCTTGCTCAAACCGTCCTAGGGCACCCCTTCCTCGATCTCGATCATGCCATGAAACTCGTACAAAAGCAAAACGCACTCGTCGAAGAACTCATCCCCCCAAAACAGACAATGAATGATATCACAGTCCACATCCCACCCTCAAACAAAGTCTCCCGCTCCCTCCTCGTCTCCAAACTCGACAAACTCAAAGCGCGCGGCCTCCTCGATGCCGGCCTCGTCCTCGTCCAAGAAGACAGCCATATGCTACAAGGCTACATCGCCGAATCGGAACTCGACTTCGGTCTCAACGAACTCTACCCCACCGCCACCGAGATCCGCCTCCTCGGCCAAGCCGTAGAAGAGGAAGCAGAGTCTAACGATCTCACGCCATTTGTGGATCGGACGCCAGTATGTCTTTGTGCGAAAGCGCCCATGGAATATGCGGTGGAGATGTTTGGGAAATTGGGTTTGAGGCATTTATGTGTGGTAGAGGAGGGGACGGGGCGGTTGGTGGGCGTTATTATTAAGAAGAGGTTGGTTGTTTGGTTGGAGGGGATTAAGGGGCATTGAAATGGGGTTGTTACTGGTATTTTCGGATTTTGTGTGTATATTGGTTTAGATTGTAGATATGGATGGATGAGAGTGGATATATGGGATAAGCGTGTTATATATATAGGTACATTGAGTATGGAATTCACACTCAAACCTCCCTCTACGCACTACCCACCTCCCCCTCCTCATACCCATCCCTCTCCCCAATCA
>NAPT01000652.1:0-16592 GCA_002927785.1 Cladonia uncialis
GAGCGCGCACCTCCGCAGCGTCAGACGAGCATACGGGACAGCAGCTTAATTGGTTGAGAGAGAGAACCCATCCCCTACCCTCTCCCTAACCTCCCTCCACAAACAAAAAACCACAACCTGCCACTCCACCCCAAACCCCACTAACCTCTCCACACTACCATCCCTCTCCCCAATCAATCCCGCAATCTGAATTACTAAACGCAATAACACCCATTTATGCACTACCCGCAGCGGATGGAATTCTGGTACGTAGTGCAGAGGATCGATGTCGAAATATTCTTTTAGTTTGTAGGAGAGCGCGACGGGCCAGTTCTGCAGGGCGATGGCTGTTAAGAAGGCGGTGTGGAGGATCGTTGCATAGGGTTGTTGGGTAGGCGGGTACACTGCTAGTAGATCTAGAGCTTGGGATAGTAGAGGAGCGGCCTCAGAGGGGGAGGGTTTAGTGGCGGCTTCGTTTTGCAGCTCGATTGCTTTTACGGAGCGGGCTTTGAATTCATTGTCGGTTGCGGGGCGGTCATCTGGGATGCCGTTTGTGTAGGTGTTTGTGCAAGCGGGGCAGGTGCAGGTGAAGAAATAGCGGTCTTGGAGCTCGGTTTGCCGGGTGGGCGTGGGGTGTGTGGTGTCGATGTAGGAGATGGTGAGTTCGGTGTTGGGAGGGATGGGGGTGAGAGAGCGGAGGGAGAGGGTGGCGTAGGAGTAGGTTATTGCTGTGTTGGGGGTGCAGGAGTGGTTGAGCAGGGCGATTCGGGGGCAGAGAGTTAGGCCGAGGGGGTCGAAGTGGGGGGTTGTGAGGGTAAGGGCGTTGGTTAGGGTTATTGCGGTTAGAGATTGGAAGAGATCGAGAGGGTCTTTGGTGGTGGAGTAGGTCTGTGCGGCTTGGGACATTAGTTCGATGGTTTGGTAGGTTGTTAGGCCGTCGGAGTTTTTGGTGGATGATGAGCGGAAGTCATTGATATGCGATTGAAGGTCGAGGAGGGCCTGCCATTCAGAATCGGGAAGAGATTTGCTTTTCCTTCGCAGGAGGAGTTGGAGGAGGATGCGGACGGTGTTGGGGAGCACGTTGGGATAGAGTTTCTTGAATATTTTGCATTCATGGCGGTGGTGGTGTTGCCAGGATGAGCTTTGGCAAGCCTAGGGAATAGAGGGTCAGTAGGTGAGATATTGAGGGTTGAAGATGAGTAGTGGCACTTTATATTGCGGCTTTTGCATAGCGAGATAGATTTGTATGGAAGGGAGGTCCAAGCCTCTACTTGAACTGCACCGTAGTAGTCGGACTGGGATGGGAAATCTTTGGTCTTTACAAATCGTAAAAAACAAGATATAGAGCATTATTGGAAAATAACGGTAAACAGAGCAGTATCAAGAGACTACAGACTAGACTTCTTCTTGCTCATAACACATGAAATAACACCCTAAGATCTCCCCCCAGAACCCACCTTGGAGCAATACCTGACAACCCTACACCCCTGACAAGCCCTCAACTTCGTCTTCGCCTCCCCCTCCCCCTCCGGCACCCAAATAAAACACCACTCACAAGCCCGGATCAACTGTCCTTGGTTCAGCACAGCAACAAGAGGGCGCTCGATCCGCAACACCTCCTCTCCAGCATCAATTGCTTTAATGGTGAAGAGACCATTACCAGCGTGGGAGATGGATCTTCGCTGGATGTGGGAGGGGAGGGATGTCATTTCATGCAGGGCAGGGGAGGGAAGGAGTGCGGGTGGTTGGGATGTTATTGGCTATAGGCAGAGAAGTGGAGGGAGGGAGACGGTTGGTCGCTTGATTGCCCGGGTTGGGCTGGGTTAAGGCGGCAGCCGAGTGCAGAGGGGATTTCTGACGATGAGGGTTTGGAATGATAAAAATTGTTGCAACGACTACATTGATTTTCGGAATGGAAGGTGGTCATAGAATACAGTGTTGCGTGGTAGATTGAAACAAATTGAAAATCGAAGCGTGCTCAAAAAGAGAAAGATTAGTGGGCTTCTTGAGATCGTGTAGGTGGGTTTCTTGCCCTCGTTACTCGTCTCTGCCCCCCAACTACTATTCTATTATACACCAAAGTCGATCATGGTCTAGTGAAATCATTTCCCGATGACCAGAATGATTTAATCTCAATGAGGTCTAAATACAAAGGACGGAATAAGTCTCGTAAGGACACATTCTCGCTATCAAAGACAAGGCTACTATGACCTTCCTTGTCTTGGTGGGTTGCTCATCGAAAACATGCAAGATGGTATCGTGCGGTGATATTGCAAATACATGTCGCATTCAAATCCAACCGTCCAAATCGTCCAAATACATACAATCCAATATTCCGTCATCAATCGAACGCTTGAAGGACTATCACCCATGGTCATGTCATCGCACATTCAATCATAGATCACTGATCAAATGAAGCTACCCGGACTGCTGCTGTCACGTGGTAAAGCGATTCTGACCACTACCCACCGTCGCGACAGCTGCTGGTGAGTGATACTGGTGAGGCGAGTGTCGTTGGTGTTGGCTGGCGTCCTCGGCTTTAATGGCAGGATACCGCACAGGTGTTGATGTCCGAACGCCTGGGGTCGAAGATGAGCCACCCGTATGCATGAATGGCAGAGGTTTTGGGATAGCATTTGGTGTTTGGCTTTCTTGTGATTTGTTTCTTTGCAGTGATGACGATTGGCTGTGATCCGATTTGACTGATTGAGGGCCTTTACCTTTCTCTGTTGTGTGTCCAGGGTATACCGAGTTCTCCTGCGTGGTTTCAATAGGGACTCCAGTTACTCTACTTGGGGTAGATTCCCCAGGCTTGTCGCCAACCGCTCGGTATTGTCTTGACTGCGGGTCCTTGCTTGCTTTATCAGTGGCGGAGGTAAGAGCCACGCAAGGACTTGGCCCGGAGTGAGGCTCAGCGATTGTGGATGCTGACCCTTGAGGTTCTGTCAAGTCGATAACTCGTCTTTGCGCTGCTGGAGTCGATGCTGGAGTTGCAACCCCTGAGAGAGCAGAAACTTGTCGATGCATTTGTTGCCGCTGTTGATGATGAGACGGGTGTTGGGGATTTGCCCAAGCATTCTGCTCTAGAAAATGCTCTTCTGCCGCGGGCCTTTGTCGCGAAAACCCTGCTGTGCCCGACAAATTGGTCCTTAGTGCTGGACGGTGATTTTGAGAGGTATGTGATGCTACTGACGCAATCTTGAACACAACTCTGTTAACAATCGTTTCCATGTGACAACAACGGGTCCAAAGACTCACCCCCATAGCTCGAAGGTCGTCTTCAATTTCATTTGGCCTAGCCTTGCTGATATCTGGTGCTGCTGGAAAGCCCACATATTTCGCAACTCCAGACAAAATCGATACTTCAGAATTGTATGCCATTTGTTGGGTGATTTGCTGGGATCGCTTGGCTGTGAAGTTATACATATATTCCGGAACATCGCCTTCGCAGCTCCTTCTTTCTCTTTGGAGTTGATAGAATTCCCTGTTGAGCCGGTCCAAGGCGACGTCCCGGATTTCTCGGACGCTCTGCATGTATTGCGAGTGTATCTGTGCTTTGTTGGCGACACTCTCCCTTTGCAATGTTGTCAATTTGTGCTTCATCAGGGTGTGTTCATATTCAATCTTCTGATCACGTCGTTGGTCAATGACCTCTCTCATCACGAGTAGCTCTGGGTGGGCGGAGATAGGCTGTTCCAGCAATGCAAGTTCTTCATTGCATTGCATAAGTCGCTCATCGAAGATCCTGGTCACAAGACTTAGCCAAGGGATACGCAAGTTTGGGGAGGAGTACACTCACTTGTCCCTTAGTGTTGCGAAACATTTCTCCATGGCGTGCAAAGAATCCAATGCCGTCTTCTTCTGGATGCCTATAAAACTCTCGGTAAGTTCCTGTCAAGCCGCGCTCAAAAAAGCTTCCCAGCTACATACCTCCTTCTTCAGTCTTGATTAGATGATCCGCTTCACGGACATCACCAACATCGTCTACCTCCATATCTTCCTCGTTGCTGTAAGCTGCTTGGTGGCTTCCGTCAAGCTCGGCAAAACCCTCTGC
The DNA here is from genome assembly GCA_002927785.1 of Cladonia uncialis. NCBI lineage: Eukaryota > Fungi > Ascomycota > Lecanoromycetes > Lecanorales > Cladoniaceae > Cladonia > Cladonia uncialis. Next base: position 4,034 of record NAPT01000652.1, read on the forward strand.
AGCGGCAGCCTCATCGGCCATAGTCTCAGGGTCGTCGTCGCGTGTTCTCTTTCCTTTCCTCTTGCCCTTCTTGTATGTCTGCTTTACTGAATTATATTGTTGAGCTTTTCTGGTTTGAGTGTTTGTGCTCGAGAGTACTTCTGTACTAAGGACTTCCTGGTCTTCTTCATCTGCCGACCCATTGGGTGATATGTTTTCATGCGAATTTGCATCAGTCTTGCCAAACGATCTGGGCGAGATTCTTTCAGCAGGCTCACGATCACTCAAGCTGTCACCCTCGAAGCTTGATCTCTTCCTTTTCCGCGAGGATGGAGGGGTCGAGGACAAAGCCTTGCCAGCTTCGTCACCAGAATCGGCGAGGGAGCTTATGTCCGAGGTCTGTCTTAGTCTGTCGCCGTCTGAGAGAGGTCCTGTTAAATGTAAGAAAATTTCACGAATATACTGCTGCGGTCAACTGACCATTCTCTCCGAATTCTCCTAACAGGGTACCTATTGCAGAGCTTTCGCGGTCACCATACATGCCATTTGTCGAGGCCAGGACAACATTGTTAAGCTCCCTTTGCTTCTGGGGTGATTCCTCGAGGCGTTCAGTCTCGGCCTCGGTATCATTCGCCTCTGAATCGCCGTGTGAAATATTTTCAACTTCTTCGTGGCCTGCGCGCTCTCCCAACTCGCTGAGACTGCTCGATCGATCGTCCACATCAGCCTGTGGTACGTCGGCATTCTCACCGTTATTTACAACTTCAGATACAATGTATGACATATGTTCCACGGCCATTCCCGGTAATGAAGTCGCTGTGTTGGTAGTCATTGTGGTGTAGCCCTCTTGTGCGAGGGTTTGGTGCACGTGAGGGGCCCCGACAGGCAAGGTCTTGTTAAGGATTAAATCCTCCAACCAGAGCGTGAGGTATGGTCGCGCTCAGATGGATCATCCAATGGTATTGCCAGCCCCGAGAATGTGGGAAGGGTGTTGTAGTGGAGGCAAGAGGCTCTGTCGATGATCTGGTAGAAACAGCAACCAGGGCAGGTGAATCGTGGGTGTTGTATTAGGGGGGGCGGTGAAAGTGAGTTGTACAGAGTCTGAAGAAGCCTGGAGATAGTTGAATGATAAGAAGTGTTCGATCAAGGTATCATTTTCGGGTGTTACAAGAGAGAGTGTTTCTATGCTGAGAGCAATTGATTCCCACCTGCGCGGCCTGAGCAAGAGATCCTTGCTCGTCATCCGATAAGGCTTAGCGTCGGGATCAACGTTCGCCGCTCCGACAACTACCTATGTGAATTGAGCACCTTTTGTAGAAAGGCTGAGACACATTAAGATGGGTCGAGCGAAGCCCCAAAGAGACAATCTACCGGAAGAAAGGCTGGTAAATATGAAGGCATCATCAGGGAGTCACGAAGGAGCATACGATGTGGCCTTAACTACACTCTTTGCAACCTCCGTTAGTAGGAAAATGCATGTAGCCGCATATAGAGCTGACACTGTCATAGCTAGGTCCTGTGAAGCCAAACATTAGATCGATTGCTCAGCCAACATCTACCTTGGGACAACCAGAACCAGCCAAGATAACCAGTAGCTTGAACAAAGCTGAGATCATCGAACAAGATGCAGAATCCGACATGTCCAATGATGAGGCGGCAGAGGAAGTTTCTCGACAACCCAGGCATTTAGGTGCAAAATTTTCCAACACCATTGAGGAGCCTCGACCTAATTCAAAACGGAAGCGGAAGAATCTCGAAGATGATTTAGAGGGAAGATACATGGACCAACTGGCTACGCAGCAACTCGAAGACGAGAAGAAAGCTGGACGCATACAAAAGAAACGCCGAGAGCAGAATCACTCGCATACCGCGATCGGAGATGGTTGTACGCCTGTTTTTGGCGGTAGGTCTGCAGCCGAAAGTGTTGAGTCGGCTAGCAGGGAGGAAGAAGATACCTCTGCGCCGAACATACCGCAGCATGAAAGCATAGCCAATCCGAAAGAGGATTTTGACCTGGAAGAATCCTCGAGGACAGTATTCCTTGCTAATGTCTCTACTATGGCTATAAAATCAAAGAATGCAAAAAAAGCACTCATGGATCATCTTGTCTCTTTTACTTCTACGCTGCCTGAGCTGGCCACCAAACACAGCATTGAGTCTCTTCGATTTCGTTCTACTGCTTTCGCGAATGCCGGTATTCCAAGAAAGGCTGCCTACGCTAAAAAGGAGCTCATGGATACTACAACTAAAAGTACTAACGCCTACGCCGTTTACACAACGCAAGTGGCGGCTAGAGAAGCTGTCAAAAAATTGAATGGTACCATGGTACTTGATAGACATCTGCGTGTGGACTCGGTTGCGCATCCGGCTAATATTGATCACCGGAGATGTGTATTCATCGGTAATTTGGGCTTTGTCGACGATATGACTAACATGGATGCTGCTGAAGACGAAGACAACAAGCGACCTCGGAAAGGAAAAGAACCTGCTGATATTGAAGAAGGATTATGGAGGCAATTCGGGAAAGTTGGCGCAGTGGAAAGCGTGAGGGTGGTGAGAGATAAGACAACGCGGGTTGGTAAAGGTTTTGCGTATGTGCAATTTAAGGTATAACCGCACAACCGATCTATAGCAGATTCGCAACTAATGACCATCATCGCAGAATGCAAATGCCGTCGAGGCTGCATTGCTCTACAACGGAAAGAAATTCCCCCCAATGCTACCACGCATTCTCAGAGTCACTAGAGCGAAGAACATCAAGAAGGCCAGCACTTCCAAAGAGAACGGCGCAAGGATAAAAAGGAAGCACGCCGCGGCAACAACCTACAAGCCAGAGCTGCCCACGGATGTGCAATCTTTGATTGGTCGTGCAGGGAAGCTACTTGGGCGTGCCGGTGCAGCTCAACTTAGAGCTGCTGGAGAGCAGTCAGGGCCAATGACCAAGAAGGTTACTGGCATCGTAAAACCACCGGAATCTATAGTCTTTGAGGGCTACCGGGCGTCCAGCCGCCAAGGAAAGATGGTGCTCAAGTCCAAAGCTTCCAGCAAGAAAAAGGGTAAGCCTTCAGTGCGGAGTAGGAAATTCAAGTATCAGGGCAAGAAGAAGGCTGGGTGATGATCGACAGCTTTTTTGCTTCGTTGCAACGACGCTGCAAAAGGCATAGCGTATTACTCGAAAGTAGAAGTCGGGAAGCAGCTGATTCGCTGTACACTGCTGCACACGTCCCGTGGTTGGATGTAACGTTTCTTCATTCGGCTGACAACTTGACGTATCTGTGCCACGTAGCTGAGCATTGCAGATGGTTGAAACCTTAGTCGCTTATCTTAGCGCCAGTGCGGGAGATAAAAGAGGTGTCACCTTGTTCCTGCCTCAACCTCGTTATTAAATCCTTCCAATTAATGATGCCAGCTTAAATCAGGCCATCTGATATCTTTGTCGTGCGGGAAAAATGGCTCATGGCCCAATTTTATGTCTCATAAATAAAAAGGCAGGCTCACCTCTGTACCACAACGACCGACAACGGGTGAATCCGAGAAATGACAATATCTATACGGGTGTAATCTCAAGAGTGTCCGACCGCTCAACACAATGAAAGCGCGTCACAAGAGCCCTCAAATGAGGGCGTTTAAAATAGCCGGTATGCCATGCCTCGCTTAGGTCCATGCTTCACATTCACTCGCATGTCATTGTTCTGCCGCTGTTCACCCGCATGCGTGCTGTGACATAAGGCCCGCCATTCGACTGACAAAGCTACAGAGGCCCCAAGGCTGCAACTCGACGAGCTCTTTTCTCCAACCATGACATTGAATTCCTTCTTCTCCGATCCAAATACTCTCGACAAGCCAAATGGGACCGCTCTGACACAGGCAACCGAACATAACACCCAGCCAAATGGTCATCATACCCCAACGCGGCAACGCCCAGGCAGTCTCAGTCGGATTGGTTCGCCACCATTTCTAGAAGCCGATGTGTCCCTCCACTCCGCTTCCGGTGCAGATACCCCATCTTCTGAGCAGGAGAGTACACCATGGTCTGCTGCAGTTGGCCGAGCCGGAACGGGAAAGTCTGGAAGGGTCATTGAGAAACTCATGGGTGATAACGATCGCCTTCAACGAGAAAAGAAGCTCGCTACAGTCAAGCTGGAAGAAGAGGTTAAGAGGAGCGAATCAGCCCGATCCGCTTTAGAAGGGCTTCAAATGTCAAACGCAAACTTGATTTCAATACACGAAACCGACAAAAGCTTCCTAGCAAAGAAAGATCGCAGGATAGAGGAACTGCGAGCTGATCTAGAGGCGGAGCGGTTGAGGCGAGAAAAGGCTGAAAGGGAAACACGGGAGAGTAGGAGAGAGCGGGATGAGATCGTGGAGCAACTGCGGAGAGAAGTTGCAGAAGACAAGGAACAAGCCAAAAGGTCGAACAGCCAATATGAAGTGCTCTCAAAGTCGTGGAAAAGCATGGAAGAGAGATACGAAAGGCAGGCGCAGAAGCTCAAAGCTGATCTCAAGGATCTTCGAGCAGAGATTGAGTCTGACAGGCGCAAGTTGACACAGCTCGAAGTGATAATGGAGCAGTTGCGGCAGGAAGGTGATAAAACACGGAAAGCGAAGGAGAAGTTGTCATCTGATTTTCAAGCATACAAAGCGGAGCAGGAATGGGGAGTCTCAGGGATCCGCCAAAGGGCTGAGCAAAACGAGTCAGCTCATGACCAAACGCTTAGACAAATGGAGGCTTTGTTGGGGCAAATGAGGTACGTGGTTAGTTTGAAGAAGAATATAAAGGACGCGGAGTAAAGCATTGGAACATTGCTACTTGGGCATTGGGAAGGACATTACGATGATACCCTAGACGCATAGCTAAGGTGTGAAGGAAACTAGAGGAAGGAGTTATTCAGGCAACGCTGTGTGGTAACGCATCTTTCCTTGTTACTACTCCTTGAATTAGCGACAAGCACCTCACAAGTGCTTTTTTATAAGGCTGTTGCTCTTCGCTTTTCCACTTGCAATGCCAGGGTCATGATACAGTGACCCAATGATCGACAGCCGCTCCTTCAAAATCTGATTCGCTGACTTCTAGCAGTCAATCGAACCTAGTTCATGGATCAGTGAGACATAGTAGGCCGTTTCACTGACATGTAGGCTTCTGAGACCGCCGGTTGTAGCCTTGGTTTGATAAGGACCCAAAGGAAATGCGATAGCCACCGAACAACTGTCCAGGGCACCAACCCTCGGTAGTTTAACGAGTCCGGCAGTGCTTTTGTAAAGACCTATTACATAGGTACCCATATGTTTGCGACTTAACATTTAATCGTATTAGATTCGATTCCTAATGGCGCTGCCAGAAAAGTACGAAACCGCTACACCACATTAGGAACTGAACCTAATACGATTATGTATTAAACCGCAAACACCATACTCCAATCTTGGCCGCAAATTCATCAGTCTTAACATACTGTTCAGATTTGGGGCTCATATCCGATGGCAAGTGAACTCCACAAACAGAGGACCCGAAACTTACCCAACAGCTGAATGCGCCTTTATCACCAAATCCTTCATATTTTTCAATGAAGGAAGCAACATCGTCCACTGTGCGCAAGTGTTGACGGGCGACCACCTGCGTGTTCTCCGCATAAGTGACTGAATGAACAAGCTAGGCAGAAATGTAAACACTCAACTCAACTTTTCAATCTCAAAGATCAACTTGGCCTTACTTTACGCATTAGAAGCTTTCTAGGACTCGTTCTCTACTTCAACAATGACGACTTCTAAAGATAGCGAGCTCCTAAACGGGGCACAAGAGTTTTCTACTCACACTTTCTGTTCACTGTACACGTTCAGCGTCGATGCTGTAAGACAGATACCCATCCGCTTTGTGATACCAAGTCTAATTACCCACGCAGACAGAGGAGATATCCAAATCTTTTACGTATGCATAAATTGACAATGGATTCTATCTAGTGACTAACATGGTGCCAGAGCCATGGTGACTCAGGACGTCAAGTACGAAGTGCATGATGGGCAGCTTTTTTCCGTGACCTGCCCAAAGAATGACGACAAGTCATTTCTCACGTTGTTCAAGATCATCAAGGAATTCATTGACACCGAAATTGGCAAAGCCCCTGAGGTTTTCGAAGTAAATCCCACGACGTCTGCGTTGACTTGGTTTTAGATCGCTGACAGCTCGATCGTCAGGGCATCAAAGTCAGTAGGATAAAGGGTACCACACCGATGGATGACACGTCATGTTCGGCCGAACTGACAACCCAGTCCCTTATGCTTGCCAATGGGGAGACGACGACGACCGAGACAACAACCGACAATGATGACCCTTTAATCGAACACGAGACCGTTATGCGTACTTGGACTTCACGGGGGAGTGGCAAAGCAAGATTGGATGACTTTGCAATGTCCAGTATTGGCAGTCTTTGTCATTGTCGTATAGAATGGTCCAAGAACTCAGCCATGGATGTAAACATCATAGGTGACACCGAGAAAGATGTTGTAAGAGCAATTTCGAAGCTTTCGGTGATGGATAAGGTTGCGGTGAGGAATTTGGATACCAATTTCAGAGTGACAGGTACTAATTGCATAGATCGAGCAAATGAGCTTTCCTCGTATCATTAGCTTTGTGAATTACGAAGGCGAATTCCCTTCATGCTTTAAGTTGAAAATGACAGCCCTCGGAGAGTTGAGAGAGCACAAGGACCATCGTGGCTCTACTACACTCCTTTCGCCTGCTTCGCGGCTGTTTAGATCGGTTGAGGATGCCTTGGTGATTTCAATGGTCAAGGACAATGTCCTTATCAAGCCGAGTTGTTGCCAGGATGCTAGAAAAGCCTCCAAAGACGGCAGCCATGTTACCGCGCCTGAACGCCACGAAGACACTTGCGACAATATTCTCTGGAAAGATCACCCATTTAGATCACTTAACACGCATTCCGGGCATTACCACGAGCTGGCAACGCTCGTTGAGCCAGGGACAACGACGCCTACCCAGCAATGGGTTGCGCAAGTTCCCGGCCCAACCGAGATGGGTAACCCTTATTTACCTCAGGACAAGGAAGAGATCCCGGCACCGGCTAAGATCGAACCTAACATCGTTGAAGAGCAGTACAATCTACATGAACCCACACAAGTCCCAAAACCAAGCACCAAGCGAGCGAGGGCAATCAAAGGGACTGCTGCCAGGGCCAAAACCCCAAAGATAGAGCCCAGTGCAGAAAGTAACATCAAGGAAGCCAGCCTTCCGGACAAAATTCTGGAACTATCAGCATCTGAATTGCTCAATACAGGGCGGAGTGGAATCTATCCCGATCACCTAGGTCAAGCCATCAGCAAAGCCCAAGAAAAATGGACGATTGGTGCTGGAACACACCTGGATATTATGCCAGGAGCTCATAAACAGGTCCTGGGCAAAGAGAACCAGGAATCTGCTGCTGAAGAGCCACTTGCGATCGTACCAAAGGAGATCATAGTGCCAGAGATCACAGCGCCATATATGCCTCCACCACATTCTGTAGCATCTGGACCTCCTACAAAGTCAAGCGGTCTAGACGCTACAAACAATGGATGGGAAGGGAACGTTCCGCGTGGAAGTGCAGGCCATCTACTCAGGGCATCTACGCTAAACGAGCGCCCCGGAAAATCTAACATGCCTCAGCCTCGTCGTACGATGGATCAGAAGGCGCCATCTCGAGCATTGTCCGGAGGAAACACTGCGCTCCTCAAGGATTTTGAGGAGTCCGCTAAACAGCTCCTGGCCTTGGCTTTGCCTCGTCGGGGCCCTGTCGTTTTTGAAGTCGGCATTGGGAGACTTCTCATAAATCATCAGATAGGCTCTGCAGAATTTAAGACCAAGCCCTTCGGTCTCTCAGAGTGGTTCTCTGCGTTCCCGATAAAATCTGGCCTCGGTAGGCTGGAGACGAGGTTCACACCTCGCCTGACAACGTCTCCTGAGGATGTTGAGTCTATCTTGGCTACCCGTCTACCCAAAGCCCGTCGGATTTTCGAGAACGATACCAGTCGACAACCCATTCTACGAACCGTTAATTACGTGTTCTCCTGCAAGTCGAAGCAGGGTAATCAGATCACTATCGTGGTTGACGAGGATGGAGCGTTCAAGATATTAGGTGGGGAAATCCTTGCAGGATCTCTGGATTTCCACTTTCCTAAGCGATCTTGGGATGCCAGTCTTCGCCTGCGGACCAGCTCTTTGCGCTCGATCGAATACCAAAAACAAGTAGAGAGCATCGTGCGCAATTTGAAGATTTACACTTGGCCAGATCAAACCAATCTAAAGCTGTCGACTCAAACGATTGATGAAGAGCTCGTGATACAGTCAATCGTGGTCCGCCGAGAGACATTTCATCCTTCTAAGGTCTACGCCGATCTCTTACTCCGACTCTGTGAAGTACAAGATCTGCAGGCATGTAAACAGGGACACCGTTACGACGGCGGAGTTCAAGATCGTGAGTCGATGATCGACGCAGGCAGATATTGGTGGGAGGCATCCATTACGTCTCTCAACGCCAATTCTATTTTCGAAGAGAATGATGGATTGGAAATGGGTGAAATTGCAACATGGGACGCGGAGACTATCATTGAGAAAGGCATTGTTCGTGATCTATACTCTCTTTCGAATGATCTTGTGACGCGTATTGATTCTGTTGGTTTCCACAACAAGGGTCTGAAGCGTAACTTATCATCGAGTGCGAACACGATGAGCATGAAGCCTTCGGAGCTGCTTCCAGGGGAAGGTTTCTGGTGAAATTCAGGCCGCAGAGGGATGGCATGAACCGGCATGTCTGTGCATGGTCCAGCGAGGATAGGTAGACACTTCTTTCTAATCTTTTGCAAAGCCGACAGTCTTGAGAAGTCTCCCAGAGCTATAATAGATTAGGTTTTGCCAGACAATGGCCTACAATAGCTAGAGAGATGAAGTATAGGCCGATGGGTGTCATTGTACCCATTTCAACGGCAGACCTCGTATCACAACGCTTTCAGAGAGCCAAAGTCCACTTGATAATATTTTGCTTCCAATCACGTAACATCGTCGCAACCAGTGATACGCACGGCTTGGCCTGGTTTGACGTGTTATCGAGAAAAACGAGAAGATTTCACCGCTAAACGTCTACACTCCCGAACCGTATACCCCTAAGGCTGATGTAGAAGTCCCAAGGTATGCCCTAGAGTTGGTGCCAGGCGGGTTTTCCTTGCCCCTAAGCACAGACCTTAAGGTAGATCTACGAACTGTGGAGGCTCTAGGGGTATATCTTATCTCTTAGATGACTAGCTTTAGAGTCGTTTTAGGGTACTTTCGCTGCCTCTAGGCATGAGCCGGGCCTACCCTAAGAGCAGATCTTTTCTCGCGTCTTTACATGAATCAATAGACGCACCACTCGCCAACTTGCGTACCTCGGATTCTTATGGTACGGGACAAGAGCCACTAAGAATAGAAACCATGTGCGGCTCTATACATATCGCTCCATCACGCACCAATGTGAGCCAGCATGCCTCCTCCGCCGGCTAAGAGACAGAGGCGGCTTGTCATCTTGAGCTCAGACAATGACGATGACCGGTGTCGTTCAGCACAGCATACAGATGGAAACGAAGGTCCTGAAGACCATGCTTCAGCAGCGGCTGCAAAACAGATAACTAATAATGGCACCGCCGTGAAAAGAACTTTACCTACGCGGCCTCGAACCAAATCTACAGTCAAAAAGACCCAGCTTGAACCATTTTCGACCAAAAAGTCGAGTACAGATCTCTCCCCAAAGAAGCCCGCTAGTGAGCCAAAGCCTACCGCGAAGTTACAGACGTCAAAGCCCATTTCATCATTCTTCAATGCTGCTGCAAACCGGAGCCAGCAGTCCAATGGGCAGAAACGGCCTAAAGAGGAGTCTCCGAATGTCGAAGAAGGAGGAGAGGAGGATGTGATAGAGGACGATTCGTCTAATGAGAGTGAGAGTGTGAACGAGCTTCGGGGGTTACGGGATACTACGAGACTTGTCCTTGATCGACGGAAAAGACTACCTTTGTCAAGCCCGAGTTCCACTACTTCTACACAAGGGCGCAAGCTCCCAGCTGGGAGCCAGAGATTTAAGATTGCCGGCAGGACCACGGAGGAAGGCGAGGATAAATTATTTTTCACATCAGCCGGGTTGGTGGACGTGGACCCGAGACCTTGGGCAGAGAGGTTTGGGCCTAGAAATCTTGAAGAGCTAGCTGTGCATAAGAAGAAGGTGTCAGACATACGCAATTGGCTCGAAAATGTTCTTCAAGGTCGGGGCCGCAAGGTGGGTATGTGTTTAAGTCTGCGTGCGTCGTTGACTAATTGCTGGTAGAGGCTCTTGATCCTGAAAGGTCCCTCTGGTGCTGGGAAGACTGCTACAGTATCTACCCTGGCTAAAGCTATGGACTTTGAACTATCTGAATGGAGGAATCCTGTGGGTTCAGAGGTTTCGTCCGAAGGCTATCGCTCTATGTCCGCTCAGTTCGAAGAGTTCCTAGGGCGGAGTAGCAAATTTGGTGGACTAGAATTGACTGATTGCGCAGGCGATGAAGGTGTAGTGTCATCACCTGCCTCTGATAGTGACGGAAAGAGTACGAGAAGGAAGGTCATATTACTGGAAGACTTTCCAAATACCTTTCTAAGCACTTCCAGCATTTTGAAAGCTTTTCGCTCAAGCATTGTTCAGTTTCTGGCGACCAACACTCCTTCCATGGGAGCTATGTTCTCGAAAGAAAAGGGGTACTTTGAGAACGTTACGCCTGTGGTGATGATAATCACTGAAACCCGTTTAGATAGTACCACAGCTGCCAGCGATAGCTTCACAGCTCACAGGCTTCTAGGCGCTGATATTCTGAGCCATCCAGGTGTGAGCACCATCGAGTTCAACCCTATTGCGCCCACATTGCTCACTAAGGCACTTGACCTTATATGCCAGAAAGAAGCCAGGCATTCCGGGCGACGAAGAATACTAGGGCCATCTCTTCTGAAAAGATTAAGCGAAGTTGGAGATGTCCGCAGTGCCATTGGCTCCTTGGAATTTGTTTGCATTCGAGGAGAAGACGGCGATGAGTGGGGTGGTAGGGTTGCCTCTAGAACTAAGAAAGGCGCCAATGCGTTGTCTACCGTTACGAAGATTGAGAAGCAGGCATTGGAGATAGCTACCCAACGAGAATCCAGCCTTGGTCTTTTCCATGCTGTGGGTAAAGTAGTCTACAACAAGCGCGGCGACTTCATTCGAAATGATCCTCACGAAGAGTCTTTAGTACAGCCACCCAATCATATGCCGGAACACGCACGACTGCGAATCCCTCAGGTCTCTGTCGACCACCTTATCAACGAGACTGGCACGGATACGAACACCTTCGTGGCTGCTCTCCACGAGAACTACGTTATGTCTTGCGAAGGCATAAACTTCATAGAGTCTCTCGATGGCTGTCTAGGTGCCCTTTCTGACAGCGACTTACTCCTTTCTCCCCAAGGCCGTCGATTCGGAGACTTTGGTGGCCGCTCATTCCAGGGAGCGGCATCTGATTCGCTTCGGCAAGACGAAATTGCCTTCCAGCTTGCGGTCCGTGGCTTATTATTTGCCCTACCTGATCCTGTGAAGCGACGAGCACATCCCTTCCCTGGCAACAGCGGAGGCAAGAACGATACGTACAGGATGTTCTATCCTACCTCCGCGCGACTATCGAGACAGACGGAGGACATCGAAAGCATAGTTGATGCGTGGAGTAAGCGATTCAGAGCTGGTATCTTCAGCAACACTCACCACCACTTCCAATCCACAGCAATGAAAGCAACCTCAACCAACACTGAGCCTGTGCGTTCTTTCCTCGACTGCACCAAATCCGAACTCATCCTTGAACGCCTCCCGTACATCACGAAATTCGAACAACGTAATCCATCGAAACACATCTCCCAGCTCGAAAGTATCACACAGTTCCACGGTATCAGCGCCCGCGACAATGATGACTCTGACGCCGAAGAAATCGATGATGCAGTTTCCACCATGCAATGGGCGACTGATCGTCCTGCGGATGGTAGGCCAGAAAGTCCCGTGGCGATGAAGGGCGTCGGGGAGGGCGTAAAGGAGCCGGAGACGCTTATAACGCCGGTCGAGGAGGAGGTGGGGAGGCTTTGGCTTAGTGACGACGATATTGTGGATGATTAATTGGCTTTTATGGGTTTCTAATCCGCTTTCTAACTTACCTTTCATAGAGGCTCGAAGCTTGCAAAACCTTGACGCATAAAGTCATATAGAGGAATGCTAGCTGCTCAATCGAAAGGGAATTTTCTAAGAAGGCTGCTTCTCGCAGTGTTTAGTCTAACTGCTGTATTGATACCGCTTCCAGCAAAGTCTTTGCGCGAGCAGTGCCTTCAATCTCCTAGCACACAAACCCCAGTAGACAAGTCCTAGCACACAACGCCTATGACAACCTGGCCCTTTTCAATCCCGCATCACCTTCGGTTCTTTCCTCTCGCCGTTTCTCAACCTAACCCACCATCACACTCAGCCTCATCATCCTCCTCCCTCACAGCCCCACTCACACTCTTATCACTCCCCTCCCACCC
>NAPT01000653.1:0-16584 GCA_002927785.1 Cladonia uncialis
GAATCATAGGGATCATAGGGATCATAGGGCAAGCGTTAGGGGACGGGGCGATGCAGGGAATTTGGAATTGTGAGGGAAGCGACTGATCACCTCATCACTCCTCATCGAAATGATTAGTCAGAATTGCCTCTTCATCGCCATCCTGCTCGCTTAGGGACCGCTCAGTTGCACCCAATGGCGAAGGAGAAGGAATGTGAAGAAGCGACGGTGTGAAAGGATTGCCCACACATGCCCGTTGCCCACGAGGGTAATTGTCATCCCGCTGGGTTGATCTCACTACCCAAGAACCATTACGCTGGGTTCAGGATAGAGAGATAGTATAGATATACAAAGCTGGGCTCGGCCGAAGCGAGACCCAGACGCACAGAAATGCAGTGAAGATGCAACAACACCAGATCTTGGGATGGAGATCGCTTGGGTAACAAGAACCCGGGTCGACCACAATCTGCCAGGCTGCATATACACTTATGCCGTCGAAATCCCCTAGAACTATCTATGCATCCTAGCTGTATGCATCCTGCCGCTATACGCGCTCAGTAGCCTTTGCAAGCCGCGCAAAAGCCTCTACTGAACCAGCCCTGCAGTCCCTAGCCATCTTAGATCAACTGACTACTTCCTTTACCCGCTGAAGTATTTGTGATTTACATTGCACTGCACTGCACAGCACACTCAAACCATCTACCAGTTCCACAGATCAATTTATTACATACAAGAATCGGATGCCTGTAGAATCGGCTCTCGGTCTCTCTCGCATCTACTTATAAGAGAGCACTTGGGGTTCAAGGAAGTGGGGGGAAGGGCGAAGCGAGTGATGGGCTCATCGCTCGGTGCTGAGTCCACTTTCAGCCACCGCGTGGATGCGTTGCCTGCAAAATGTCGGTTTTTCTGTGCATAAAACATCCCAAGAAGAATCCTTTCATCCTCTTCCAACAACTCTTCACCGCCTTCCAAATCATGCACCCGGCTCCTTTTCCTTCCACCAAAAAAAAACACACCGACTGCTTTTGCTGGTAACCCACCCCTGCCCAGGCGTGATACGAGGGGCGAGAGGAGACTAAATTGAGGCAAGGCCCGGTAATTGGCCGCTGAACGGATACACACGTCCAAGTAACAACATGGGGTATAGTAACGAGCGAAGCCATTTGTCATGCTGACTCCGATGGACAGCGTGGGAAAAACATAGGAAATCTTTTGTAACGTGAACAGTAGTAAGTACTTCGACCCTTAATCGACATCGTCTTCATGGGTCTCTGGCATTCTAGGTGATGGCATACTAGGTGATGGCATAGATGGTGATAGTGGACTCCGCTCTCCCGAAGCTCCTGAAGACGCGCTCAACCTTTTCAGTTCGCCCGACGATCTGGGTGGAAGATTCAGGAGCCGGGCGCTACCCGCACTGATGTGTCTTGCATGACCTTTACCAACGTCCACACTCGTCGCTCGTTGGATGGTTGGGAAGGGATGCTCGTGGCTGACTGGCGAATCTCCTGCCGGCGATGATTCCTCGGATTCTTCTGCGTTCTGGAAATCGTTGAGAAGTCCCTCTCTCGACTTTGCCCTAGGCCCGGGTCCCTGACGCACAATAGTAGGATGTTTACCGACAGCCTTATGCCAAGTGCCTTCTTCTTGAGCAGCAGTCGAAGCTATGGGAGCAGGTTGAAAGGAAGAGTCATCATCACTGTCGCTACCTATATTGGCAGCAGCACCCATGTAAGGACGCTTCCGTTCTGGAATTTTTGGAGGCTCATCTGGAGCTGGCATGAGTGTGCCCATATATTTCTCCTCTTCCGGTGTGCCTGGTATCTCCTCTGCCGCCTCTCCCATTCGCTGCTGCTCTTCCAAACGTTTCGATAACGAACTTGCGCTTTCACGGGCATGTGGTTGAGATAATCGCTTGACCGGTCGTCCAGTAAGCCAAGATCCCTCCGAGTCGACGGATGCTAGTGACTGAGACATTAGAGCGCTTGCAGGACCCTCCGGAGAATTTGCCCGTAAAGATGCATTTCGGCTCAATGCTACTTCTTCTCGGAATGCAGGGTGAATATCAGACAAAGGGGCTGTAGAAGTGATCATGTCTGTGCCACGAGACCCTGGTATGTCTGAAAGTGGAGACTGTCCACCAGCTTCTGGCGACTGCATTCGAGAATCTGGTGGGGAAATTGGCAGCTCGGGGAGATCCTCTCTGAACCTTGATTGAGTGCGAATGGGGGTTCCCGACCTTGCACGTGGTACCCTGTTGTAAGCCGATGGAGGCATCTGCCTTCCTTCCATTTGTCGTGCAATAGACTCTCGAGAAGTGTTCGAGAACTCAGACGGGGTGCCCCGTCCTCGGTCTGATGAGTTCCTCTTTGCTCTCGTATCACTACGTCTGAAAATAGACCGCCAATTGGTAGAGAAGCGATTACTGGAATCCGAGTCTCTCCTCTGATCTCTATCCACCAGTTCTGGGATATCTGGGGTACTTGGTGAAGCTAGCTGCTGGTACATTGACAAACTCGGAGGTTCCTGAACATTGCGGGCTGGGGATGTTGGCGGTGACATGCTGGCTGCCGATAATCGCACTTCCTTTGCAGTACCATAAACCGGCTCTTCGCGTTCCTCTGGTATTGAAGGTGCTTCAAGATGTGACGTAGCACTTCCGATAACAGGATCATGAAATGGATCCTCGACGGGCAAGCGCTCTTTCGATGGATCCTTAAGCCACGACTCAGGAGTCTTGACAGCTTCCTCCCTCGTAGGCTCTTGCGATGACTCAGGAAGGTCTGGTACTGTAGAAGTCCCTGCAATCCCAAGTCCAACTTCCTCTTTTCTTGGGGGTTCCCGCTCACGGGCTGCCTCTCCAGAAATTCCCGCTTTTTCTTCTTTTTCCTTTTGTTTGTCGGCCTTCCTCTGTAGTCTTCGGTCGAGTTTCTCTCGATCATGCATCCTCTTCTTTTCTATCCGTCGTCGATCCCGCTCCATCAATTCTTTGAGAGTTCCGGCATCCATATCATCAGCTAGATCGTCTATCCTTTTCCAAGACTTCTTACCAGTGTCCTCTTCTGGTATCATGGGCTGCTTATCTTTTCGTGTCGAAGTCCTTGAAGGGCCAATGCTGCCAGATGCAGAATGGGGTTTCTCTGAGTATCGTATTGTAGGTCTCGGGGATAAGGCATCAAAAGCACTGACTTTGTATGCGTGGTGATCTGAGGAGATCGACATTGCTGAGTGCAAGGAATCACCTCTAGGAAGCGAAATATCTGATAGTGGTCTGTTGAGGTTCCGATCGAGTCCCCCTGGAACCTTTTTGCTATCACGAGCCATGATTCCAGGATTATGGGACATAGGACGCTTCGGTATCGGTATTGGCGAGCTCATTGTCTTGATCTCTTGCTCGCGAGCACGGTCGTCTGCCTTCCTCTTACTAGACTTCCGCCTCATGACTCCTTCGTTTTTGCCTTGTAGTGTTGGTACCGGCTGTAGTACAGAGAAGTTTTGGTCAGCTTGGAGACTCGATGTCGATAAAGGATTTTGAAAGTAGTATGACGGTACATCGCCGCGGTCGTTGGGAGGGCTGGTGATCTGACGATTCGCTTTGTCGGCGCCCGTCTTCTCGTTGAGCTCGTTCTGCCGGTGCGCTTGAGGTATGGCAGGAACTGCAGGTGTTGCCTCGGTCTTTTCAGGCTCCCTAGTCCTGGAATGATTTGGTTTGGTCAATTTGCCGGTCGAACTGCGTCGTCTTCGTTGGCTATCCTTGCGGCTCGGGATCCTACCAAGTGTTGGAGCGCTTCGGTCGCTCTCTACTCGAGGGGGCTCCCTCCTGGTGGTTTCTGGCTGCAGATTCCTCGAAGCGGCCATATTTTGGTCCTCTGTTTGTTTTGTCTTCTTAGATTTGCGGCCAAAAGGCCAAATAGCCATTTCGTCTTCAGGCCTCTTCAGCAACTCTTCGCCACCGCTGCGTCGCCTCTTGCGACGCCAACATACGAGGACCGACAGCTTGAAGGATTTGTGTGGTACTCGGCGAATCAAGTCGCCTTGATAGGGGCGGGGAGTTGGTATGATGGCATTCCATGCGCGTAATTGAGCTTTGGGGCCCTGTTGTGTCAATGGCTGAAAATGTAATGTTAGAATCGGCTAGAGTGCGACCGCTGGCGTGTCCGGGTATTGGATGTGCTAAGCGGCTTGTTCTAGCAAAGATTGTGACGAAGCGGATAAAACGGTGTATGAAAGGAGCGACAACAGCAGAGTTGGTGGACAGTGAATGGTGGGTATATTACAACGGTTCGAAGGGTCAAGGTGGAGAATGTCGAGAATCCGGTAGTGCGATCATAGTCGTGGTGAGCCTGGGTCTGATGACACCGGGTGGAGGATCAAGTTGTGGAAAGAGGACGGGGAGGGACGAGATGGGCAATTGGCGGCTTTGGACTAGCACAGCGCCACAATTTCGACCCTAAAGAAGTACCTTTAGGGTATGGCAGGGGTCGAGACGCAGGCGACGCAGGCAGCGCAGGCCAACGCTCATCTCCGCCGTGCTGGCACGGCTCATGGTATTCGACTCAGTGCCATTCCACGACTGCTGGGTACACTCGCATCTCCGAGCTGCTTTGGTCCAACCTGTCCGCATCGTCCCTGACTGCTGAACATCCAACATTTGATTGGCCACACACCTTACATTGAAATCCGGGGTACAGGTAATGATAATCCCCTTGCTCTCGTGCCTGCGTGCCCAATCAGGCTTCCAGGAACAGTCGTCCCTTGGCCGCCCTACCGCGGATGATCCGTCATAGCTGCTGTAGCTTGAATCTGGGCTAGAACTACCTGGCTATCCATTGGTAGCCCTTGGAATGATATAAAATGTTGGCTATCAAATGTACCATAATGCCCGGATGACATGAAGGGTCAGCTGAACTTGACAGAGAGGCACGGTGAGATCGCCCGATCTCACTGTGTAGAGCAATCCAGGATCCCTAGGATGGTACATGTATTTATAGCATCAGCTGAAAGTGTACCAAGATGCACGTTGGTTTGGGAAACAACATTGATTCTCTAAAGTATCTAAGGTGTCTCTCTCAATGTGCAATGATGCACCTACATAATCCCACAATTCCCATCAATCAGTGATGGAACTCTTTCATGCCAAGCGCACGCATCTCTGGTGACGCAATATGATGTGTATCTTAAGTTTGATCTTCTCAATTTCCAACGGCGAACACTGCCCAACCTAAACCAAGACGCCTTCGCTAAATTCGGTTGTTGCTGGAATCGGAGCTCTTCCTAGACCAGCAAAGTCTCCCGTATGCAATTCCTTTAGTTTCCCGCTTCGTGATGCTTTCGTGAATGATAATAAAAATATATAACACCGTGTCAATGCTGATAACAATGCCTGTAAAACTCCTCGCTGATATACTCCGGTCGCTATGATGCCCTTTGGGGCAGATTCAGACGCCGCGATGTTCGTAGTGCCATGTGGTGTAGATTGCCGAACGCTAGAGTGGATGTGCGTGTTGTGTGTGTTGTGTCGTTGGGAGGTGAGCGCTCAGATGCTGAGCACTTTTATGCCCATGCTGAGGGCTTGATTGTTCTGGTTTTGTTTCTTAGTAGCAGTATGTAAAGCAGCAGTGGGTTGTGTGCCGACGAGGCGAGCAGCTTTTTCGGCTGCTAGACGGTCACGCTCATTACGAGTTATGAGACGCCTCCTAGGCTTGTTGATAGGTCGTGGTTGCTGAACCTTCTCGGCATCGGCGTCATAGTCTCCAATGTTCGACTGCTCACTGGACGTAGTGGAGAGAGGTCGGACATTGCCCACTTGCTTCTTGGGCTGCGAGAGCTTCAAGCGGATGGGACCTGAATCCCCTTTACTTGTGGTGGAATAGTCGGAAGCCGACGTGGAGACCGAGGCAGACTCGGAGTCTCTGTAGCCTGCATCGTTCTGCCAATTCTCTTCTTCGGTCTCGTCTGGATCATATGCTTTGTCGTCCGTGAGTTTACTCAGGGCTGCAGAGAGTTGATTTGGGTCTGGAGACGCCATATTGGCGTCTTTAGTTCGGACAGTAAGATTGTGTTTTGAAAGTGGTTGCGGTCGACTTTGACGTCGATTTTGCTTCTTCTTAGGCTTTTGCTCCATCTCAAAATCACTTTCTGGGTCACGCTCGACGCTGGAGCTTGTGCCACTAGTCTTGTTGCTGCTTTGTGAGGATGACGGCAACAAATTGGAGACTGCCTCGTTGACATCGCCTTTAGCTTCCTCGAGAGCTTGCACGATGTTTGCCCGATCCGTGATATGTGGTAAAGATCGAGAAACTATGTCAATCTTCCATTGCTGTACATGGGTAATGTTGGAGAGCTCTGCCTGCAATGTGGCTTCGGCTTCGGCGGATGGTTCGGCGAAGTGGACATTGGGAAGCCCAGTGTGAGGGCCTGCAATGTTTCTGATAGACGAGAAATGTTCATATGGCTGTTATATACGTTAGCTAAGGTTCCTCTTTCATATCGAGAAGGAGTATATTTACGTGGTGGACGATGTAGGCAGTGCGGGTGGCTTCAGGTAGACCATGGCCTGGCTTGACTGAATAAGAGTGTGTGGATCCTTCCTCGTAGATCCATACTTCGACCTGGAATCTAGAGGCAAACGCACTGATCTCCATGTTATCGCCGTAAGCACCTCCCTGGGCCATTGTCTTCAAGTGACGCTGAAACGAAGCCTCGATCTCGGTTGCAGTGGGTCCAGCTAGGTCCAAACGATTACTGAGTGATCCAGGGTTCTTTCGTTTTGGGTTTCGACGAATACCCCCACCAGGGAAGACAGTGATGAACTGCTTGAAATGGTCGGGCTTTGAACGGATGTAATCGACGGTAGCTCCACGTAATTCAACATGATGGGATTGGTCTCCATACAATTGATCGGAGAGTGCATTGAAGAGACAGTTTCCTATAATGCACCGTTAGAACGTGAGGTGCCAGAGGGGGTGGGGAGGGGTTCTATAGCAGGGGCATGTATACCGTTCCCAGCAGTGTCAGCAGCGTACAGGCCTAAAGCCTTGAGCTTTGGAATCTCGATCTTGGGTGCCATGATGAGTGTAGCAAATATCGATGTAGTTGAGGAGGGTATGTTGGAAGAGTTGTGGTAGCAGGCTGTATAATCGAGGTATTAAATCAGGCTTGTGGGCCAAGTACGTGGTGTCTTTGTGTGGGTACGGAAGGCTGTCACGTTGCGTGTAAAAGAGCGAAGTGCAAAAATTAATAAGCTCAAGATATTAAGAATGAGGAGGCTGGTACGTCTTTCGAATATCGGCTCGTTTCTCTGTGAACGGAGGGGTTGGTGTTTCACCCTCGTTCATTCACTGCACCCCGTTTGTAGGCATGATGGGACGGGCAGCTCAGCGTGATGAGGTCGGATTTTAGGGGCTCTCGCTAACATTTATCCCCTAGGACGTAGGGCTGAACTCCGTTCACATGCCGCACGAGGATAGCTTGTGAAAATACTGCCCCGTACTTATTATCAGGTGCTTCAAATGAATTGGAAGGCTTCCGTGGCTTTCATATCATTCGCATAGTCCTGATCTTTCTCGAAGGCAAAATGAAAGCTGAGTGTGCGCAAATTTGAGCAGGCACTCGTTTGAGACCCCCACCCCTGTGGAGGCTCCAAACCCTTTTGTCACAAGCCACTCTTCACTTTTGTGGTACACTTCACTTGGCAATTGAGTCATCCGACTCTTCCGGAACGCCAATAATTCGAATTCAATCAATCAATACCAAATATGGCTGAAACACGTATTGTTGTCATCGGGTGAGCCGCCAGATGGTATGACTCCGCCACTGCCACTGACATACCGTGACATCTCAGTGCTGGGGTTGCAGGTCTTACAACAGCTCTGGTGCTATCTAGAAATTCGGATTACAAAGTCACAGTGGCTGCAAAGCACATGCCAGGCGATTATGACATAGAATACGCGTCTCCCTGGGCTGGTGCAAATTACATGCCGTCAGTGACTCAATATGATTACTCGAAAATCGCTCGTCCACAGAACCCAGAACCAGAAAAGCCCTAACATTCCCTTAGGGTTGCTGTTCCTGGAACTGATCTTGAACAATGGGAAGCAGATACTGTAAGCAGCCATCTAGTGCCACCTGCCACATCGGATCCCAGCGTTGTTTTGAACACAACTTCTAGAGGCGGCTAGCTCCTCCAGCTTGATCTGTGCTTCAATAATCTATCAAAGAATTTCTTAATAACGCAGGAGAATGCTGCTGACCCTCAAGTACTCCAGTGGCCCCAGTTGGAGAAGTTGGCCGCACTGCATCCCGAGGCAGGCATTCATTTCCAAGGTCTTAACTCATACTACTCGGCTCAGCAGATGCTGAAACGGCACAACAGCTACTACCCTCTATAATCGTGCCAAGGATTTTGAAGATGGGAAGGCCACAGCGTTAGCAGCATCAACCGTGTCCGATCCGTGGTATAAAGCAATTGTACCCAATGTGAGTTATCCACAATTCCTCTTCAGCTAGTATTTTCCTGAGCGGTGCCTAGTTCAGGAAGGTACCCAAGGATCAACTACCTGCGGGCTATGACGATGGCAATACTTATACGTCGGTCTGTATAAACACCGCAATCTACCTTCCCTGGTTGATATCCCGGTGTCTTGAATCTGGTGTCATCTTCAGACGTGCAGTATTTGATCACATATCTGAGGCGTCTCATGTTCATCACTCTGGGGAAAAGGCAGACGTAATCATTAATTGTACAGGACTTTCAGCCGGTAAGCTTGGTGGTGTCGAGGACAGAAACATGGTTCCTGCTCGTGGACAAATTGTATTGGTCAGGAATGAAGGCGACGGTATAATGTACGCTACTTCTGGGACAGATTCTGGTAAAGAGGACGTCTGCTATACTATGACGCGGGCCGCCGGTAAGCCACGGCTAAAGCTCTTCGGGAAGACATATCTGACGTGCACAAATAGGTGGAGGTACAATTCTGGGCGGTTGCTACCAGATAGGCAGTTGGGATTCTCAACCGGATCCGAATCTTGCAGTGAGAATTATGAGACGGGCGGTAGATATTTGTCCGGCCCTGACAGATGGAAAAGGAATTGAGCACCTCAGCATCATTCGACATGGAGTCGGTCTACGACCAGTACGCGTTGGGGGTACTAGAGTTGAGACAGAGAAAATTGACACCATGTGGGTGATACATAATTACGGTCATGGTGGCTATGGCTATCAGTCGTCTTACGGATGCTCGCAAACCGTTGCAAAGCTTCTCAAAGGAGTCTTGTCTGTCCGACCCAAGCTTTAAGATATGGAAAGCTCAGGCACCCTGCTAATCATTGATGGGAGCTCTGGTGTTTACGCTTTTCCTCGATGTGTGAGATTCAGCATCCCACCGCGACACCACGCGACTGGCGTCGCTATCGTGAACACGGCTAGTTCCCACTGGCTTACCTAAGCGGGTGCAACACAGAGTTAATAGTATTAATCGTTAAAGAATATAGCTAATAGAACAGCAATACCCAACATTTAAATTCTAGATTTTGGTATTAGATTGTTGAATTCTATATCGTTGTTGGAGTGGCCCGAAATCCCACTATTTACTAGCGCACTTATCAAAGCCTCCAATGAAACAAGTCAGTAGCCAAAAGTGAGATCTGATATCTCGACATGATCAGTTGCTTCAGCTTCAGCCTTACTGTAGCAGCTATTGCTTCGATCTTCAATAGCGTAAGCTATAGGTCTATCTATGGCGTCTGCGGTACCGTGGTGTCCGACGAGTTGAAGCAGAATCGGGGCGAGAAAGCATAGGATACGGCTGGTATTGTAACTCCTACGCTATCGAGAAGATTAATGCTGTGAGAGAGAAATTGTTCGAGAAGTATTTTGGCGTCTACCTTACGTTAGGTACATTGGTCGTAGCGCAACGCTAACGCTTCCCCTATGGTACGTACCTTAAGGTAGACTCCTCTTTCCCCTCCTTAGGTATGATCAGTCTTACTAGAGAATAGAATAGACACTCACATTGCCTCAGAATCCTACGAGCCAGTATTGGTTCTGACAACAATCGAGTACGAGGTAGCCAATTCAGGCTGTACCCTATGCTATGCCTGTGTGCTGCGGACTCGCTTCGCAATTGCTTACTAGAGCAGGGGAAAGTATCATTGAGGATATAAGGATGAGCGGTGTAAGTATAGTGAGGCTTGTAAGTGGGAGTATCAAGGGGTATCAATTAGGGAAAGGTTTGAGACCGCAAGAGAGCTGACGTTTGAGAAGGGGCTCTAGGGGAGTGAGAGGGACAATTTTAGTTTGGAGATGGTCAGGGATCATCGTGTTTTTTTGAACATGGACTACGTTCTGGTCAATGGGGTAGAAACTTCACTTTGGTGATATATTCCTTTGTCCGTAAAATCAGTCGTCATCCCAAAGCCGAGATCCCCCACATTCATTCTCTGCCGGCCTTCTTGGACTCTAATGGCGTTCCTTTGGCTACGGGCTTTAATTTTCGGCGGCGAAGATCCTCCCACGCTCACCCACAGCAGCCACATGGACAACGTGAACATTATGGGTGGAAAATCGTTGGCTGTAGCATTAGCATTGCCTAGAAGAATCAACCTTAGACTTATCCACGACTTATTGCCTGCGACTGTCTATGTTCGATCTGTTCAAATTCCGTTGCCGTGCGATAAGAGGACGTGTTAGGTCAACATGCTTGCCAACTGATGATGCTGTGGGTTGGGTTGGATGAGAGTGGCAAGTGAAACGTGATGAAAACTCTCCGTTGGATACCCTGAGGAGAGTATATACATCTATCTAACACGTAAAAGACACGCAAGATAGACACGAGCGAAGGTTCCAGCATCGCATTCATCTTATAAGATCCCGCAGTAGAGACCTACTTCTCCGTTTCCACCGACATTGCGGCAGCCCCGGCCGCAGCAATGATTTCATCTATCGTTCCCTGTCCATATATCCTTTGATTCAGGTCGGAGGTGGAGTATGCAGCAGGGAAATACCGTCTTTCATCGTCCAGAATCACTTTCAGTCCAATAAAGGTCTCCCGTAGGATCCCATAAGTGAGCCAGAGGGTACCATCGAGTTCACGGTAACCCTCCGTTGTTGAGTTGCAGCGATTCTGAATAACCTTGTATGGGTTATCTCCGGGCTGGAGGGGCCCGTCTCCATGGATGATGATATGACGATTCAGTTGAAATAGAGTGCGTGAGATGACCATGTGGAATGAGGTGGGGTCAAGGGCCTCACTTTTATCGATAACAATAGACACAAATCGTGAGGTGTTGGGTATCTCGTAGTCGAATTCTTCTAGATCAGGGTCGACGGTCTGGTTTTGAGCTGGATTCGTTCCTACAGATTTGTTGGTCTGGGACACGACGAATGTTGCGAGTGAACCACTGACAGTAAGTCGACGCTCAAGAAAAGCCAAGTCGAAGAAAGCTGTCCGGCATAGCGTGAGGAAAGGCAGAAGAAGAGCAAACCACGGCGCCACAAGACCCATTTTAGGCTATATTTCTATCTCGACGGCGTGTCTCAATGTTTGTGGAGGAGAGGCAGTATCTTCGAATAACAGCTCATCCAGATGGCTGCTGTATGGAGCTGTAGAACGACCCTGCAACGTCATTGTTCACAACTCTGAGACTGCTATTCGCGATCAAACCATCGGCCCCGCATGAGATCGAGAGCCGCGCACCTAATTGGAGCGTCCATAGGGAACATGAGAATGCAGAGGATGCAATTTCCCATACTCGGTTCAGAAGTGATTGCGGATTATAAAGGGTAGGCACAAGAATAGATATTGATATGGATAATTTATTGTGTCCAATTAATTAACACAGCATTGGTACATAACCTTATAACCTTCACCACTATAGGACAAAAATTTCTAGCCATAAGAGCTTTTTTATGGTAGTTCCAAGATTAGCCATCGCAGACACAACCTTCCTCAATGTCTGTCTCAAAATGAGGAATCGACGATTCTTACCAAAAGGTTTGAGCCAGAGACGCGTGTGCTCGAGGCGACCACGTCACCTTGATATTTGTCGGCTGCCGTAGGGAACGCCTTGGCCCGACCCAACCTCCTCGAGCGTGCAGGCTCCTAAATTGAGAAAGTTTTTCCCTCGTCTCCGTCCCACGACAAATATCTCGATTCTCTTCAAAACTCAGCTTGGAACTGGCGGTGAGAAGTCTACAGCTAAATTGACCGACCTAACCAATCAAGCCTGTCGCACGAGCTTCAGTCATGGATTTCTCAAACATATTGTGAGGACCCAGCCTTCCTGAACATGCGATTTGGGCGCGCAAACGCTTGCGCAATGCTATCGCCTCTGCGCATCAGTCGCTGACGTTTGGATTTCTTTACGCAGCCGGCTTGTCAATCTCGTGGTTGGAGGTGTGATGATACTTGGAGGCATTGGGCAATTTTTCCCCATAGGCTTGTAAGGCAACCATAGGAAACAGCCGTTTGCCGAAGGATTTACTAACACTTGCGATAGCCAGAGTGTTATTGTTGGGTGCTATGTCATTATCTTCGGTGCCGGTAAGCCTGATACGGTTCTATCAGGTGGGTATTCAGGAGCTAATACTTGCGTTCCAGCGACTGTATTGCTAGAATTCCAGATCCCGCCATACGTATCTCGATGGGCACCATTCCTCTTCAGCTTCCTCGGACGCGGCATTTGTGAGTGTTCTAGCTGTCGTCGGCATTAAAACAAGTTCTGACCCAAGACAACAGTCTACATCTTCGTCGGCACAATCCTTCTTCACGAACCAGTCATTCGGATCGTTGCTGGTGCCATTATCGCAATTATCGGGCTCGGCTACTGTGTACTCGAGTTTATACCCTCAATTGAGCCGCCTCAGAATATGCGAGACGCTGGTGGAGAATGGGGAGCCGAGCAAATATGAGAGATTGGCCTACGTGTAGGAAGAAGGTAGCAGGGGTTTTACACAAGGGTGTGGGAAGATCATGCGCGTTGATCGATGAAAAGACTTATCTTCCCATGATTTTACTGTATTAAGATCCAGATCTACGATGAGGTGAGGAAGGATTCAGGGAAAATGGGTGCCTATGGGCCGGGAATGCGGACTGGTTCTTCAGCAACGAGTTGGCCTAATATCTGTAACCGAAGCACGTTTATGTTCTGGCATGCCATTAGTTTTCCTACCAAGTACCAACAATTAGCAACGCTAGTTCCAAGATCCTATTTGCTAGAGATAGCAAATGTGCCATCTGAGGCTCAAGTGCCAGTGTCCCGCCATGTCCATGGAGATCTTAGGGCTATTCCCATGACGGTAATGCCAACAGTTGTTGTGACACATGGTTAATCTTATCATCTGGGTATTAAACCTCATCAAGCCTTAATCAGGCCGGTCCCCGGCCAATCAAAATGGTAGATAATCAGATTTGTAATAATCCGGGGATTTAGTTGGAGCATCTGTCCCTGCCGCCAAAGAATGCTAATGCGTCCGATCCATAACCGATCAGGCGGCTTTTTCCCCATGCCTCTAATGCGCCCTTTCGTGCCTTGAGCGTGAGAATCCCTTTTTACCAGCGCTCATTCCTTCAGTACCTGCATCTGCGGTAGGAAACCCGACGTACCGGTCAGCGAGGCAGTGCGACCCTCATCTCCTCAGATACAGCGACCGTATTGATCCTCCGCTACGGCAAGGTAACCATCCGTAAAATCTCCTCCCTGGCGAGATCTGTCATACCAAGCTAATCTTATCCAGTCTGCCTCACCCAACATACGACACTCGCGACGCGCTGCCTTGTGTTAGTTTCTACGAGGGATTTTTGGGTCTGGCCACTACATCATTCTTTCAAAAGCTCTGGTAGCCTCATGACAGCATCTTATCAGCCCCGACCATCTTCACACAATCACATCGGTCGTGCGCCACATCATACCATACATGTGAAGATGAGTGTAGTAATATCAGCAAAGGAGTAAGAGATGTCTTCACAGGAACCTCCACTCTCCCAGACATCAGAGACCCAAACCACAAGGCAGTCGGCGGACTTTGAATATGAGGCCGCCGAGCAACTCCTGCAACACTCACGAAGGGGGCGCGAAGGTAATGGGGACATCGTGACATTAGTCGCCGAACACACATCTTTGCCAGACTTTGCTACGAATTTTGGTAGCACAAGTGAGCAGCAAAAAGACGATGGCGGACCACAGGAACACAGCCAGGAGGAACAAAACAATTCCCAAGATCGCCAGGCAGATGCAAACTATGCTGAAATTCCACCAGCCCTCGGGCAAGTTTGCAGGTGAGGATGACATACTTTTTAGTAATAAGTATGGCGTTGGGTAGAGTACTGACAGATTATATTCAGCAATTGCGGCACTACGCACACGCCTCTTTGGCGTCGATCTCCCAATGGCTCGACTATCTGCAACGCTTGCGGACTATATCTAAAGAATCGGAACATTTCTCGACCCACTAACCTCAAGAGGCCGCCTTCGCAGCCTATCTCAGCCCACGACTCCGAGATGGATCCCCAAGAGCATCAACGGAGTCTATCGCCTCTGGCTAGCGATAGTGCAACGCAACAAAGTAGATCCACATACGTGTCCGCAGGGCAGATACCCACGGGCTCCTGTCCGGGTGGGGGGCATTGCAATGGCACCGGAGGTGCTGACGGCTGCAATGGCTGTCCAGCCTACAACAATCGTGTTTCGAAAACCACGCAAGTTGCTATAATGCAGACACCTACGAATGTAACACAACCGGATGTTCGAAATGAGGATATTTATGGCACCCATACTCCGCAGGATGACAATAGTCCAAGACCTTCTATATCTAATATTCATGAGGGCGTCAATTCAAATACCACCAGTCTTGTCCTCTCTTGCCAGAATTGCGGAACGACTATTACTCCCTTGTGGCGGCGGGACGAGAGTGGTCGCACGATCTGCAATGCTTGTGGTTAGTCCTGTATGCCGTATTACCTCCATTCAATTCTGACAAACGTTAGGGTTGTACCATAAGCTTCATGGTGTGCATCGGCCGGTCGCTATGAAGAAATCTGTCATAAAGCGTAGAAAGAGAGTAGTGCCAGCCACGAACGAACAAGAACATAACGCACCTCAGCTTTCGACATTTCCAGTCTCCCCAACGCCTGCCCCACAGCGCATTACCAGCCCCGAGGGTCAGGGTAGACAGCGGTATTCTGGAAGCATAGATGCTCCAAGCCCTCTGGATCTGCGTCCTAATCCCGGTCATCTTGACAGCCCTGAAGTACGTAACAGACAGCGGATCGATGCGAGTATGGATCCCAACAGTCCTTCGAACCTTGCTCTTCGTCAGCATGAGCAACATATCGAGCAACATCACATTGATCAACACCACTACGAGCCTCCTCCAATTGAAGTTGATTTCACAGGCTACCGATTAGACCAACGGCAGGACAATAGGCGGAGGCCTTCAAGCCACCCACAACATCTCCCCTCCTTATCGAGCATCCATGACCCGTCCTTACAACCCACTGATCCCATCTCACTGACTTCACGGCTCAGTCCGCTCCCAAATTCTTCATCTCGAAAACGAAGCTACGATAATGCAGAGCGTGATAATCCCTCACCGTCTACACCACAAAGTACCACTAAACGTCTGAGCTCCATCTCGTCTCTTCTGAACCACCCACAGCAGTCTACTACCGATGACATGCCCATTGACCCAAACCTCTCTAGCATTGGCCAGCAACAGCCACGATTACATCGACACTCACATCCAGACTCTCAACCACATCGATATCAATTGCCTCCGCCGGATAGTCGGCCAAGGCAAAGCACGAGCAGTGACCCCGGGGGGTGGGAAATGAGGGAGAGAAAGGCGAGATTGAGGAGGGAAGCAGATCAGATGCGGGAAATGCTGAAAGCGAAGGAGAGAGAGCTTGAGGAATTGGACGGCGAAGGTTAAAATCTCGTTCTTGGACAGTTGGAATCATATACACAGAGATACCATAGCAGTAGAATGCAACATTGTACAGTTTCAGTCGCGTATGGTCTAAGCCGGCAAGAGTAGAACCCCACTGTCGTACCGTATAACTCTCCATGTTCCCGATCTGCCTCCTACGAAGCCGACTTAGGCCTCTTAGTCCCATACTTCGACCTTGCAGTAATCCTATTTCCCACACCCCCCTATCAATCACATGTTAGCCAGCTTCCAAGCACTTCTCCCCCAGCCCATAATATCTCCCGAAAACCTTCATAATACACAAAACTCACCAAATCCATCGCCCCCCTGACCAAATGATACCTAACCCCCGGACAATCCTGGCTCCTCCCGCCCCTCACCAGCACCACACTATGCTGCTGCACGTTATGCCCCTCGCCACTAATATAACACGTCACCACCCTTCCACTACTCAATCTCACTTTCGCGACTTTCCGCTCGGCGGAGTTGGGTTTCTTGGGGTTCATGGTCGAGACTTTTAGACAGACGGCTTTCATGTGCGGACGGTTGACGAGGGCCGGGGAGACAGGGTGACGCGCTCGTTGCGGTTTGCGTGGGCGGCGGAGGACTTGCATTAGGGTTGCGGAGTTGGTGGGGGTGGTGGTGAAAGGTCGAGGTTGGGGTTGGGAGAGGGGGTGGAC
>NAPT01000654.1:0-16577 GCA_002927785.1 Cladonia uncialis
GTGGTGGAGGGGAGTCTGAGCGGGTGGATGGCACTTGGGGAGTATTTGCTGGTGGAAAGGTGCCGGTTGAGGGTGGTTGGGGTTGCGAATTTCGGCTCCTGGAGCGAGAGTGGGAGGAGAAGCGCGTCCATGAGCTGCCAGACGGTTGGCTGCCATGAACAGAGGATCGGGGCGTGGGCTCGCGACTTGAGTTTCGTGGATTTGATGGTACAGGGTGTTCACTGGACGACGAAGGCTGGTGGCTGTTTCGGGAGAAGGTTGTTGAAGTGCGGGTTGTCGTTGAAGATTGAGGGATGCCAGATGAAGGGGGCTGTGGGCTTCGGGAGAAAGTGGTAGATGTTTGTGTTACGGTTCTCGTCTGTGGGTACGTTCGAGAGGTGGCCAACTGGCTTGGTCGCTGCGGTAACGAGGAGTCTTGGACATAAGCTGGAGCATCTTGAGCCAACATTGGTTGTCCGGGTTGCTGCGTCCTTGCACTAGATTGTGCATAGCCACCAGAAGATTGACGATGCCTCGAATCGAGACGAGCAGGAGCGTAGTAACCATCTGGAGGCGGTTGCTCTAAAGGAGGTCCTTGGTCATACTGCTGCAATTGCTGTGGTGGGAAAGCATTAACTACTTCGCGTTGCTGCATTTGTGCAGGAGGGCGCTGCTGAGTAGGTAGAGGCGAACTCTCAACGGAGCTTTGACGTTTGGGGGTGGACCGTCCAAAGAGGCTCTGGTACATGTTAATACTCATCCAAGAAATTACTTAGGAAATGCTTACTCCAATCGCTGAGAATCTTTTCTTTTTACCACTGTCTTGTTCTACATTCGCAGATGTTGAAGCCCGCTGCAGCTTCTTGTCTAATTTACTTCTATTGGTCGGGCCTCTCGAAGGATTGGTATCTTTGGCATGCTGAGGAGTCGCTCGGTATACTTGACCAGGTGGTAAATATTGAGGCACTGATGTTGTAGGCGGAGTGTTTTCCTTGCTTCGACCACTGCCACTCCAGCTTCCAGAATTTCTTTTGAGCGAACGGAGGATACTGGTCCTGCTGCCTTTTCTTTCTCTACTACCCGGTAACTGGACGGGCGTATGGTGGGCTTGAACGTCCGAAGTATCTGGTAGCGGAGGCTGATCCGCCTCTGAGGATCTGCCAAAAGACTTGAAGAAAGCCGAACCTCTTGACCCACGTCGAGACCTCGGCTTGCTCTCGGAGCGGCGTTCAATTGGTGAATCAGCATGGTCAGGTCGGTCCTGTTCTGCCTGTGAGCGCTGTGCGAAACCTCCGTCTTCTTGAACTTGTTCAGGGTAATATTTTGCTGGTCTATCTGTTCCTCCTCTGGAACTATCACTTTGCCAGAAGGCAGAGTCGGTAATGGTATTCGGCTCCGAAGATTGACGCGAATCATGGGATACCCTGTCCTGGAATCCACCTTGATACGCAGGCGAGCGATCTCTAACGTGTCTTTGGTCGTCCCTAGGGATGAAATCGTGATCAATGCCATAATGGACCGGACCTGGTCGACCTCGCTGCTCCAGGATGTCACGGCTGGTGGCTTGCTGAGAAGCAGGTGATGGCAGCCTATTGGTATTAGAGGTATCTGCAGTTACATCAATACTTGGCGCTCGCTGCGAGTAATCTTGCGAGGACCGGGGACGCTGGGGTACATTTCCAGGGACCAAGAGAGGTATGGTTGTTGAAGCATATTCGCCGTATCTCTTGGAAGTCTGAGGCGGCTGTAAAGGTACTTGTGAGGCGGTCTCTTCTTCGCGTTGTCCAACTACGGGTTTAGGCGCTTGCACGTTAGGTCCAGCCTTTTGCGGGATGGGTGATCGCTCGGTCGGTAAATTGGTAGCTCTGAGATCTCTCCCGCTGCCAGAACTCCGAAAGGTGTCTCTGTATTCTTTAGGGAAACTTTGGTTTGTATTGAACGTAGGGTCATGGCGACCAGCGGAAGCGCGTCCCTCATTATTTTCGGACTGTGGCGCTGCTAAGGAAAAGCGGGATTGTGGGGGCGATGTAGGCTTTGGAGGTCTTTCTATACTTTCCCGTATACTTGCCTTCTCTTGAGCCTTTGCGAGCTGAGCTTTTTCGGCGAAGCTGGCCTGTGTCGGTGTCTTGTTGCTGCTAGTTGTAGATCTTGGAGTGTGGACCTCATTAGGAGAGCCCACATAGGAGTCCGCCGAAGGAGTCTCCCGTAGGAAAATAGGAGCATTATCTCCAATGGTTGCAGAAAATTCTATTGGCTCCTCTCTGGCATCTGAAGAATTGCGATTGGCATGTTGGGTAGAAGACCTCGGCGGTTGTTCTTGGCTTGTCCGCCCAGAGTCCTCGCTACGTTCGTCATCGCCAAGTTGACTCTGGGTGAAACTTTCAAGGGATGGGCTGTCACGTGGAGACTTCTGCTGAGGGCTCGGCGGTGACCGTCGAAGACCGGGAGTGGCAGGCTCAGTCGCGGCGATGGGTGGGCCATCGTAAAGTGTTCTACGAGTTGGAGTGGCGGACTGAGCTCGCAAGTTTGGTGGCTGCTGTTGCATTCCTCGGGGGAGGCTAGGGGATGATGGATTGGGTGCCTGACACAACACAAGTATCAATCACTGCAGTTCAAAATCGAGAGTCAGTCTGGGAAAGCATTATGTTGGATGGCCGTCAGTCGACACTCCAAAATGATTATGAAATTGCATATACATGTGCTACATATAGCATACGAACTCCTCCGCTTGCATATGACGTCGAGTGAAGCATGATCAAAATGGGTATGGTTCACAGCAAATATGAATAATGCAGAATTGAAATGGCTATACCTTTTCCGCACCGCTGGCAGCCCTGAACTTGCTTTTCCCCTTAGAGAATAGTTCTTTCGCGGCAACATTGGCTTTCCCTCCAAAAACTCCAGCCGTGTGCAATAGATCTTTGCCTTTGGCCTGGACCTGCTGGCTCGAAATCTTGCCACTAGAGCCTCCTGACGGCGAATATGCTTGCGGAGAGCCACCACTCATAGCGCCGCTCTGTGGCGGCCCGTTAGACACTGCCGGTTGGGAACTGACATTCAAATACTGTTGCTGATGGGTTTGTTGACCAGCTTGACCTCCGCCTGGAACGAGGCCACCAAGCTTTGATCTTGAAGGCGAAGACTTGTGACCTTGAGCACTGGGAAGTGGCCGCCCTGAGGTTGTCAAAAGATCCTCGTGCTCAGGGAGCTCTCTAAGGGTCTCATCAACCCAGGCTTGAAGACCTACAGGCAAACGAGCAAATTGATCCCGTGCCTCATTGAAGCCCCGAATACGTTCCGCTGGGGTCTTCAAAGCGACGATTTCCCGAAAAGCAGGAATCTTGGGTGGAAGTGTAGGAAGATTATAATTGCCAGGATAAGTATTGGGCGCAGCAGAAGCCAAGCTGCCCTGTTGAGGGAGCTCCGCTAAAGGATGTTCTTCTGATCTCTTATCATACGAACCTATCGGACTCGGCTGAGCCAGCATGTTCACATTGTCCTCTTGCCCACTTATCAAAGCCTCGTCACAAGTTCGCTCCCCTACCGAAGACGACACCTCTAGCCCAGGCGGGTCAACTGGTAATTCCTTCCCGCTATCAGGTTGCTCCCACTGTGAACTCGGTTTATTCTCAGAGTGGGAGATGCGGTGGTACTTCTCTGGTGGCTCTGGAGGCTCGTTCATTGAGAGAGATGGTCCTGTCTGCATTGGGTATGTACCTTGACTTTCTGAGGTTCCAACCTGAGGCTGGAATGATTGTCCTTCAGGATATATGGCAGAGTTCAGAAAATCGGAAGTGGGAGCGGCTGTAGGCTCTTGAGACAGGGCCGGACCCGCAGATAGATCATGCAAGGGCTGCTCCCATGAAAAACGATGTGGAAGAGTGCGTGGTCTCTCTTCTGCAGGCTGTTCTTGAGTAAGAGGAGCTAGATTCACTGGCTCCGAGAGCGCTTTGGCAGGCTGTTCTTGAAGGACAGGGGGCAATGGCCCTTGCTGCTTCGGAATAGTCGGACGCAAGAGGTCACCACTAAGTGAGGCCGCTTCTTGACCCTCGGTAGAGGCTGCATGTTTGAGTCGAGACGGCTCGGGACTGGCTTCACTGAGCTCATCGTCGCTGTTGCCATCGTTCCAATAACTTTCGTATTCTTTTGGGATCACCCCACTTTCATGGCCTGGACGGCTTAAGCTAGGGCTCGTGGAAACTTTTGAATCTTGATAATTCGAGTAGTCCGTCTCTGCAGTTGTGGGCTCGCTGGGTGACATGGGAGTCAACTCCCGTACGATCTCCTTGCGTAGCCTATCAGATTCGTACTGACCAGGTTTCGTGTCTGTAGTCAAAAGAGGTAGCGTGGGTTGCTGCTTTGCCGGTGAGGTGTCTCGGAAATTCGTTGTATGAGTAGCAGAGGCATTATGGACAGAGAGAGGGGGCGGGAAGTATTCGGGATCCTTGGAGGTCGCATTTGGCCTTGTTTCCGCATTCTGTGGAACAGGAGTAGGAGCTTCACTTGACATTTCATCATTCGTCATATCCGGCAGGAAGGCCCTCGATGCCTCTGGGTGAACCACTGTATTCGAATGGGTGCTACGGTCACGGTCACGAGTGTCCGGTCTACGAACTTCAGGCTCCCCACGAAACGCTTGCTTGTCGGCGGTAGACTCTGTAGACGACTCATGATGGTCCATCCCTACAGCAGCAGCAAATGCACCAGTTAAGGCACTCCCTGCTTCTACCAGGGCACTGAACGCCTCCTTGGTCGCGTCTTTGTTCTGAGAGACAGAGGAGGGAGGCTTGCTAAGTGAGATGGATTGGTCGTCATCAGGCTCGGTGCTTGTGGTTGTCGAACTAGGCTCGAAAGCAGCAGAGGAATCAATCTGCTCGGGCTTCTGTCTTATTGCCCTGCTCTCTAGCCCTTTGGCCGCTGGCGCTGGTACAATTGACGCAGATGACTCCCATCCGCCAGGAAGATGCGGCCTGAAGCTTTCCAAGCGGTCAGCTATCGGTCGAGGAGGAGGAATTTCATCCTTTTTCTGCGTAGCGTTACTCAGCAGGCTGGCCCGCGGAGTAGTTGAATGAGCTGAACTAGGGCGACTGCCAGACTCAAACTTATCCGCCAGGTTGCGAACTCTATTGCTGCTTGATGAGTCTGTGCGATTGCGGCGATGTTGTGAAGCCGGTGTGGATGGGAGTGTCTGGTCAGGCATCGCAGATGAGTTGCTGGCATCCGCGTGTGTATCCAGGGTTTGGTGGTTGCTTGTTGCGAGAGGTGCCTCCGGAGCTCTTGAACCCACTGGATGGTCCTCCTGCGCAATTTCAGAGTTTTGCGAGCTGCTGCTCGTGCTAAAGCCCGCATCTGTCGGGGTAGCAGCAGCGATTTCTACTTCTTGTGGTTGCCGTAACTGTCTGATTGATTCTACTGCCGGTGTTCTTGCGGGGCTGTTGTCTGGGCTAGGGGTGCTCAGATTCCTTCGATGGCCTGGAATGAATGACTGCGGAGGTGATTCTGCAGGTTCTGGTGCCATTCCCTGAGTTGGGGAAGACCCTCTTCCATACTGTCTCAACGTACTTGGAGAGCCCGACGACCTAGGCCTTGAGTTGCTCTCATCAGGACCCTCGGCAATGGTAGGTGTGGTCACATCTGCAATACCTGGAAGCCTTCCCGTTGCAGCACTTGGACCTCTACTAATTATGGGGCTTACAGCACTAGTACCACCACTCGCGCTGCGGCCAACTGTCGAACCAGTGGCGGAACTTGGCGTTGGCGGGACTTGCTCCTCTGCTTTGTCGAAAGCTTGATGCACAGCGGAGGTGAATCCAAGCGACGGCTGGTTCCGTAGATCCTGTTCAGGTGCAGTCTGCCTTGGTTCCTGAGACGGTGGCTGTGAAGACGCACCTGCGAAATTAAGCACCGTATCTGAAAGGCTGCCCCCAGAAGTGCCTGTCGATCCAAAGAAGGACTCGCCAAAGCCAGAAACCCTGCTAACATCGGGTAACATCTGGGGTAATGAGCTTGTGGACGGCTTGGAACTAGTGTTTGATGCACGATTTGGAAGCTCGAATTTTTTCGAAGTAGTAGGACGACGTTCTTCAGGTCCCATAGGTTCGTTAATGTTCAGCCCCTCCATCCCGTATTCGCTTTTTCGCTCCGATACAGGCTCCAACGTTGGCTTCAATCGCTGGGGCGGCTCGCTTTCCTGTGGCTTGTTTGGTATTGGTGGGTCATTTTGTTTGACAATGACAGAATCCATGCTTGGTCTTGAAAACTCTTGTGATTTTCTTTCCTTCTCCTTCTCCTTCTCTTCTTGCATCCGTTTGTAGATATCTGCTGGGCGAACGAAAGGGAGTGGCTTGCCTGCTCCGCTACTACCAGCACGTTCTCTTGCAACAGGCAGGTCTTCTTCCAGGTCGCTTGCCGTTGTCAATGGGGTTCCTTGGGTAGGAAATGGCAGGGTTGGCGGATTCTCTTGGGAAAGACTACTTTTGCGCGGTGGGTGTCGAGAGGAAGATCTTGAGTCCGGATTGCTGTGCGGCGAAGGCGATCCGCGTGTGTGAAGTGGTGGGGGTATCGCTGAAGGCGAGAAATCTCGCCTATTGTGGAAATCTAGTGAGGAGTTGT
Source organism: Cladonia uncialis (assembly GCA_002927785.1). NCBI lineage: Eukaryota > Fungi > Ascomycota > Lecanoromycetes > Lecanorales > Cladoniaceae > Cladonia > Cladonia uncialis. The sequence goes on from NAPT01000654.1 coordinate 6,592, forward strand.
TGCTAGTCATAGAGTGTGTCCTGCTGCCCTGGCGCTGCTGGTCTAAGAATTGGGGTCCTCGCAAAGCGCTGCCTGCTGAAGGAGGTTGATCAGAGTGCCTGGACTGTGCGTCCATACTAGACCGGGTTGGAATATGTATGTCAGGTCGAGAAACATTTGGCTGAGCCTGCATTTGTTGATTCGGATGCATTGGGCTACGCTGAAACTCTTGACTGGCGGTATATGGAGCTTGAGGTAGAGGTGTTGGGTTGGAAACAGTAGTCGGGCCGCCTATACCTGTTTGTGGTCCACCAGCTGAGAAGGCACGCCTCTCATCTCCTTGATCGAAGGAATTCTTTCTCAATACAGCAGGTTGGCCTGGAGATTGAGGGTTTGTAATACTACGGCCGCCATATTGCTGGTGAGGTGGTGTCCCACTGATATTATCGTACGGTTGTCTACCATCAACAGGTGATTGATAGACCTCTGAACCAGCTCCATAACCTTCTTGAGGCGGCTGTGTTGCCGACTGCCCTCGCTGTCTAAGTCCTGTAGGCTTAGGAGGCGGGTCTGGCTCATTATATCCCCCATACTCATCGTAGTCATCGACATCGCCCCAGTCATCGCCATCATATGAGTATTTTGCCGCATCCAACCATTTCTTTGTTTTTGCACGGTTGATATTGGTGTTAAATGAGGTTGGGTGCCCACCCACGGCGTTCGGTTGAGACATACTGTGTATTCGCTTCCTGATCTCTAAATGACATCAAGCTAGGTATGTTACGTCTGAGAAGATACTATTTCTCATAGGTGGCAGTAAATGAGCGAGGAATGGTATGAAGGCTTCACTTGAGCATTCCCATTGCCACCGCTGACTTCCTCGACAAAGCTCAAAGTCTGTTCTCTTTGGCGTTAACACGCTCATGAGAGAAGGGATCGCATTGATCAAGAAAAGGAGGTGTCCAATTGTCGCAGTCGCTTCGGGGCCACGCTGCGGATACCGCGTATGCAATGATTCAAAAGAACAAGGTAGACAACAAGCGTCCCGGACGAAGGGCACGTTCCGCTCGTTTACAGACGCTCAGAGGTTATGCTCAGCATTAGATGGTCGTCGGATTCGACATGGGGAAAGCAGCCCAACGCCCGAGAAGCAGTCATACAGGGTTTTGTACAAGCAGGAATGCCAGGTTTCCTCCAAGGAGGCTTTGAAGCCAAGGACTTTGTTGTACCAACGCGGCCCGTGGTTTTGCCGAGGCTGCTCCCTTTTCGGACAACGAGGCGTATGTTACCTGTCAATGTTAGCTTTAACTGGACATCGGTCTATGAGATTCATTCTTCAGCGGCCGAATACCTATGCTATGTAGCTAACACGTTGATGAGCCTGCGCCCTTCAAACGTACCAAAACTTTCACAGTTACCGGATAACATCCGTATTCCAGCATTAGACAGAAGAGTCGAACTCTAAGCCACGAATATACCGCTGGACCAGGTGCAAAGAGTCGGTCGTTAGAGGCGCGTCTTCTACTGGGCGTTTATAGTTTTCAATGGCTACATCCTCCATACAAGATCGAACAGCAGAATTCCGCGCAGTCCTTGCACAAGCCCAGAAAAGACAATCATCGACAAGGGTCGGGTCTCAGAGGCAATCGCTACTTACAGAGTCACAAAGACAAGCGGCGAATGGATCGCCGATTGGAGATGGCAAGGGCTCTAGGAAGGGCGCACGATCAGAGTTCGCCAGGAGGGCTGCGGAGATAGGAAGGGGGATCACGTCGACAATGGAAAAGTTGGGAAGATTGGCTGAGTGTACGTTGGACATTCCATCAGTGCCTGGCTCAAGATCTGCCGTCCTAGCTGGCGCAGATGTTCTCTCTAGCAACTCCGACATCGTGGCTAACAAAGATACTGCATTGTAGTAGCGAAACGGAAAACATTGTTCGATGATCGGCCAGTTGAAATAAATGAACTTACATACGTTATAAAGCAAGATCTCTCCTCGCTGAACTCTCAGATATCCTCGCTACAGTCATTATCCAAGTCCCAACAATCTCAGGCTTCGCGAGGTGGGGCAGAGCAAGAAGGAGAGCATAACAAGAATGTACGTGGGCTATCAGGTTTTCAGGGCAATGATGCTGATCCATATCTAGGTCGTGGTTCTGTTGCAGGGCAAGCTAGCCGACGTAGGGACAAATTTCAAAGAAGTACTCGAAGTCAGGACCAAGAACCTACAAGCCTCAAGATCACGCACGGAAAATTTTGTCTCATCTGTCTCGGCTCATACACAACCTCCACTGCATCCTCAACAATCCGCATCACCACTGTATAATACTCCCACCAAGTCAGGGACGCCACAACCCGGCTACCAGAACCCGAATCATGACATATTAAATCTCGATCCTTCGTCGACTTCTACACTCATGCAAAGCGGGCCTCAGTCTGATCAGCAGCTGTTGATGATGGAAGAAGCACAACCAACAAACACTTATATCAACATGCGAGGCGAAGCGATAGACATGATTGAGCGTACTATCAATGAGCTAGGAGGTGTTTTCGGCCAATTGGCCGCCATGGTCTCGGAGCAAGGGTACGTAATATCTCATTCATGGAATAGCCTATCCAGCTAATACCATCAAAGCGAACAAATACAACGTATAGATGCAAATACCGATGATGTGGTGGACAATGTCCAAGGAGCACAACGGGAGCTTATGAAATACTGGTCGAGGGTGTCTGGCAACAGGTGGTTAGTAGCGAAGATGTTCGGCGTGCTTATGGTAAGATATCTCCATGCATAGAATCGCTTACATCTCAGCTAACGACTCGGCTAGATCTTCTTCCTTCTTTGGGTTCTGATTGCAGGCTAATCAGCATATTGCTAAAGCTTTTACACTGCATTTGCGACGGCGTTTGGTGGCTCATCATCAATGAGCGAGCGATTGCTCCAGAGGTTTGTATAGATCCTGTATAATATGTCCTAAAGCCCAGCGGGCCCATTATCAAAAAATTCACTCAAGACAGAAAGTCTTGTTTCTGTAATCTCTTTCTGAGAACTTCCAATTGTCTTATCGTTAGATCAAAGATCTGGGAGCTTCTGGTGCCTTTTCAGACCCCATCCCTCTCGATGCGCCAATGAATTATCATGGCTACGACTTATCCAAATAAACCCAAACAAGACCGCTTCTCCAGATCTCGCAATCTATATCCCACAAAACATCCCCCCCCGCTCTCCCCCGCCCAAAATCAGCTACAGATCCTCATCCTCCTTTCCCCGCAACCCTCTCCTTCCCACCACATCCTCTTCTCCCAAACCGCTCAATCCCCTCCCTCAGCTCGCCCTAGGGGACATTCTTAAGGTGAGGATACGAGGTGGTATTCCGCTTGGTATTCCATCTCGCCCAAAAGCTGGACTGCTGTGAAATTCGTGGAAAGGAAAGCGGCGGTGCGCTGCTCCGGATGATCGATTGACTGTCTGAGAAGATGATTGTAGAGCGAGCTGATAGTAGATGGATTGATTAGTAAAGAAAGAAAGCAACACCGCTGCGGAATAGTGTTCCTGTAATATTGTGGTTATGGGAGATTCAATTGCATATGGAAAGCCATTTACAATCAGCTCTGTTCCCTGACACATATCCAGTGCAAATGGCCCTTTTGTTGGATCAATCCTTGCCTTTTAAACAATATACGGTTGCCGTTATGATACTCCCAACTAGCTACATCCACCTGAGGCAGATCATTCACCGCCGTTTCTTCGCCCATTTCACTTCACTTCAAGCCCGGCAATTTTCCACTCCCAAAATGTAATATGTACAAGAAACCAAAGAAACCGTGCATCTACATTAAAGAAATGTAAGACTATGCGCCTAGTGCACCATGGAAATGCAATTGTCAGAGTGCTCGGATGGGTGCGATTTATACACACGCGCCATATACACCGGGTGCGAAACATATCGTGTCAGAAAAAGAAATAACGATCCATTACCACTTCAAGTCTTGTTGGCCGGGCTCAGCTCAAAAAGCCTGCCCCTGCATCATATGCGGTGGGATCCTCCCACCACTGGCACTGGGACCCCGAGCACCGAGTTCGAAATCAGGATTCGATTGTAATAAGATATCCCGCTGCGGCTGCGCTTGCTGCTGCTGCTGTCCGGATCTTCGTCTTGGCGGCACGCCTAGATTCGTCTGTCCGCGGTATGCCTCCGGCCCTGGTTTCCAGTTCGGATTTACGCCCCGCTGACTGATCGACGTCATATTGCTGTTATCGCTCGCCGGACTTCGTTGTCCGTCCTGGATCGATTCATAAGAGGAGTTAGGGTCAACGTGTTCTATGGTAGGTTGGATGGGTTGATGGATGTTTTGGTGGGCGGGGATGACGGAGTAGCCAGGCGTGAGGGAGGAAGGAACCGCACTGGTACTAGGGTTTTGGGCTGGAGATTCAGAGGAGGGAGCGAAGCGGGGGTCTACGTCTTCGTAATAGTTTCCTGAAGATTGGTTGCGGGTGTGGCCAGCGGGTTGATTTTGAGGGAGAGAAGACGAGCGGGGCTTGTGTCTGCGGACTGTTTGGGAGGTTTGTGTGGGCAGTTCGACTGGATCGATGGTGACAGTGTTGGGAGGTGGGGTGACGCCCCGAGTTACATTGCCAGCCCAGGCAGCGCGGGGTGGGACGTAGGGTCTGTAAATAAGTCAGCGGTGTGGCATGGAAGAGCCTAAGTCTTTGACTTACTCTTGAGAGCTATAGACACTGGCTTCGGAGTCTCTAGGTCGATTTTGCTGCTGAAGACCGACAAGTCCTTGGACATCGCTGTCGCTGTCGCGTAATTGCATAGGTGGAGGGAAGTTTGGTGACTGCAGTGAAGGGCTGCCGTGCCTAGCATCCATTTCTACGGCTTGCCCTATTACCTCCTGTGGACCATTGGTGGCCAGAGGTAGTGGAGGAGAAGGCTCCTCTCGATACGGTTGTGCTGGCTGTCCTTGAGGATCTCCAATTGCATATCCATAGCCTCCAGGTGCTGATGGTGGCCCAGGCGAAGGCCTTCTCCCATAAGCCCCAGGCGCTGAAGGTGGTCCTGGCGATGTTCTTCTACCATAAGCCCCGGGCGCTGAAGGTGGTCCCGGCGAGGGTTGTCTACCATATCCAGGTGCTGAGGGTGGGCCTGGCGAAGGCCTTCTGCCGTAGCCTGGGGCTGAAGGACTTCTACCGTAGCCCGCAGGTCCCGGGCCATCGTACTGACCAGGACGATCTTGCGGTGGATAGCCATTACCGTATCCAGGTGGTGGTCGATCTTGACCCTGTCTCCATTCTCCCGCCATCATGCCTGCACCGGCGCCAGCTGCCATCGCTCCCATTGGTATACCTCCCCTTCCATAGCCACCTCTTCCAGGTCCGTAGCCTGGACCCCCTCTGCCATATCCTCTGGGCGGCCCAAAACCTCCCCTGCCTCTACCCCGAGAACCTTGAGAATTCATTGTCTCGTCAGAATATTGGCGCCTCATCCTTGGTGGTTCTGATCGGTCTCTTCTTATCCCGCCTGGTGGCCCTGGCCCGAACGCATTGGACGGTGGTAAAGGATTACCATACTCGTCTCTAGGGACATTATAACCGCCACGGCCCCCTCGCATGCCTGGGGGACCTCCTCTCCCAGGGCCACCGTATCGATTCAAGCCGTCCTGAGCGTAGCCTCCACGACCATTAGGCATACTATTGTTAGATGGTGTTCGAGTATTAAGAGGTATTCGGTCCTCGTCACCCCCATTCGCCTCTTCAAAAGTAGCGAATTTCGGAAGCTTATCCGAACCCAAGCCTCCACTCATTGTTGCTTGGGGAGGCAGGGGAGGTGGAGACTCTGCACGAGCAAATGACATAGGCGGCGGCGCGTTTTGACGTGCATAGAAGTTCTCTCCGTTCATCTCTGCATTTTCTGCTATCCTCTTCTTTCGAGCTTTCCTGCTCACCAACGTCCTTCTCATTGCGCAAGTCACGATGCTACTAGCCAAAATGAGAATAGTTGACGCCAGAACTATCCATCCTCCCCATGCCACGTGAGGAAAGAAGAGTAGAATGTCCACCAGGAAAGCCAAAAGTGTGATCAGAAGTGTCGGTACCGAAAGGATGATTAAAGCCAAAAGATAGCGAGGTGAATGTGAGGGCGAGTGCAAATGGGAGGTCGCAGCAAGTATGAGACATATTAGTGTAAGTAGTGCCGCTACCGGGTGAACGACAAGGATAGCAGAGAGATCAGAACGAGTACTGGACGGCAGCGAAAAGTCCGAATTACCATTGCTGTTTCCAAAGAGCGTATTCGAGTCTAGAGGGCATTCAAATTAGCATAGATTCTGTAGATCAACCCAAGTTTCTTCAACAAGGCATGCAAGACCATGCTGGATCCTTAACAAAATGTACTTCGGATTGCTACCCTCGCTGGCCTCTGGGTTTGGAAGATCCACGTACCAACGGAATACCCTATTTTCTCCTTTGTACAAGCTCCTGTAGCTTTGCAGTACCCAAAGACGCCAAATGTGACTCCTTGGTATGAGCCAAGCGGTATGCCTTTAATGATGGGCGTTGAAATAGTTGAAAGGATTAGAAGGACGAAGGCGATAAAGAAAAGGACAGTCAGAGGTGTAGCTGGACGTAACATTATGACGACGGTCCTGGTAGCATGTGAGAATTCAAAGAAGTGGGCCTCGCCGGGAGTCCTATCAGAGTTGTGAGTTGTGCCTGCGCTTTGTAGCGATTGGGTGTCGTTGTGGGCCCTTGGAGCCCAGCCGACGTATTTGCGAGCGCATTGGCGATGGGTATTAAGGTGTCATGGCAGCGCACTCATACATGGTGGCTTGGGTGTCGCAATTATCTGTGATAGTAGTTCAAAACACGCCGCATGAAAGTTGGATTGCTTAGGTAGGAGAGGAGGTGGGTGTTTTTGGTAGTTCCCTGATATGGGAGGTTGGCCGCAGTGACCGGTGTTTTCTTGGTTCAAGCTCCGGGCCTAATTCCCTAGTGTGGGCGACGGTGTTTGGGCCCGAACGACTGGCTAACGAGACTTCTGGTGAGGCCAGGAGGTGTACGGTGTTTCAAGTGAGCGACAGTGTGTGCAAAATGAGCGAAACGATTGAATGAAACAAAGGGTGAAGAATGCAACCTTGTGAAGCAATGGCAAGAGAAGATTAGAATAAGAACAAGGTTGGTGAAAGGGAGAGCAGAATTTGCTGATAGATTTTAGATTGGCCTTTCTTCTTGCGAGCGAGTCTCCAATAATACTCGTATTGAGATCTGCCAGGAACAGCCGATCCCACTGTAGGCGACCGTAGAGATAGTCCTGAAGTAGTATGGTAGGGTTCAGGGTTCAGGGTCAGGGCTGTTTCGGGATTATCTTCACCCGCAGATAGTAGTATGGTGTAAGAGTGGGCTACTGCGGAAATCATCCCGTCATCAAGATGTAAGATGTCACCTCCAGACGAAAAACACTCACATGACAGCAACAGCTCCCTGACTCCTGGACGTAGTCCTCGCTCGTGAGATGATCAATCCTGCCTTAGGGCTATGTCCACGTTGCATCAGGAAATCAATCAGAGATATCATTCCACTCGAAAGACGAGGATTGATTGCACTGAAGTTGCCTAATAGAAGATCCCTCCAGACCCAGCAATTTCAACCATTCGCGCCTCCTTCACCAAGCTCTCTCGGCAAACCAAGTCCTCCTCAAACATATCCCCGATCTCGAAAATGGGCTCGACGACTCCTATACCTCGCCCTCGGTACGGGTGTCGGGTGGGCCATCGACAGGCAATACTACGCTTCTTCCATAACCCGCAGTGTTCGCACCTTCGGTTTAGGGCTGGTAGTCGCCTTGGATTACAAGATCAACTTCCGTCCTCATCCTCCTTTTGCGCCCTCCATACCTGCAGTCCACGCTCGAAATGCAGAGCGTCTAGCCAACTTGCTCCAAGCAAATGGCGGTCTGTACCTCAAAATCGGTCAGGCAATTGCCATGCAGTCGGCAGTGCTGCCCCCAGAATTTCAGAAGATGTTTGCGAAGATGTTCGATGACGCGCCACAGAATGATTGGAAAGACGTTGAGCAAGTCATCAGAGAAGACTTTGGCAAGTCTCCGGAAGAGGTGTTTGGGGTCAGCTTCACTGGAGACCCAGATAAGGGAGCCATGGAAAGGACGGCAAGAGCCAGCGCTAGTGTGGCCCAAGTACACTGGGCACGCCTCCCTGACGGTAAAGAAGTTGCTGTGAAGGTACAGAAACGAGAGATTGCCCAACAGGTTGGGTGGGATCTGTGGGCTTTCAAGTGAATAGTCTTGAATCCTGGAAATTGCCATCAAATGCTAACGGAACCTGTGCCTTTCAGAATAGTCGCACGGATATATACGGCCTGGTTTGATCTTCCTCTATACAGTCTGGTACCCTTCATTACCGAACGACTACAGCTCGAAACAGATTTTGTGAATGAAGCGGATAATGCCGAGCGAATGGCGAAATTGGTTGCTGGAGAACCTCGATTACGTGGTCGAGTCTATATACCCAAGGTTCATCGTGAATTGAGCTCAAAGCGAGTCATGACTGCCGAATGGATAGAGGGTGTGAGGCTATGGGATAAAGAACATCTCACAAAGCCATGGAAAGGAGGCTGGAGGCAGGGCAGCCCTGGTTGCGGCGGCGCTCCACTCAACCCTCCCAGGCAGGAAGAAGTAGCCGATATAGTACGCACCAACCTTCCGGACGAGAAGTTGAAGCCCAACCGGGATTGGTGGAAAGGCCCAGACGACACTGGCGGCCTCGGTCTGTCACTGAAAGCCGTCATGACTGAGATGATAGACCTCTTCTCTGCCCAGATCTACGTTTTTGGAGACATTCACGCGGACCCACATCCAGGTAATATCTTTATCCGACGCCTGCCCTCAGGAAAGCCAGAGCTTGTGCTTATCGATCATGGCTTGTACGTTCACATGAAGCCAGAATTCCGGCATCAATACAGCCTGTTTTGGACTAGCTTGATGACCTTTGACAATAAGACCGTCGGCGAAATCGTCCAGAGCTGGGGCATTAACAACGCCGACATTGTAAGCATTTACTGATATCGCCCCTTTCCTAAGCAGGAACACAACCCGAATCCCAACCAAAATTTGGCGAAAACAATGTTGATCTTGCCCTTACCATCACACTAGACTTTCTTCGCTCCCTTAGTCAATCCAACCTCTACGTGATGAATTCTTTACTAACACTTCCCCCAGTTCGCGTCCGCAACTTTGATGCGGCCCTACGGTACGCGCATTCTTCTCTCCCAATTTGAAAAACCTCATTACTAACGGAATAACAAAATAGAAGGCGGAAATAAAAGCACGGCGGCATCGATACGCCACGGCCTCACTGGCAAAGAAGCCGCTGAACGCGCCTACGAAATGCAACAAAAGATGCGCAAAGGCATCCGCGAAATTCTCGGCGACGAGACAAAATGGCCGCGCGAACTCATCTTCATCGGCCGCAACCTGCGCATCGTGCAAGGAAACAATCAATTCCTCGGCTCCCCGGTCAACAGGATCAAAATCATGGGGAATTGGGCGTCGAGGAGTTTGGTGGATAGTCCAGATCTGACTTATCGAGAGAAAGCGAAGAATTTCGGGCGTCACTTACTTTTCAAATTTGTACTGTTCAGCAGCGATTTATACTTTTGGGCGTCGAAAATCAAGCAGCTGTTTGGGGCAGGGAGGGGGATGGAGGATGACATGGAGTTGCAGATGAAGAAAATCGCTAAAGATTTCGGGGTCGAGTTGAATCATGGCGTCTTCGAAGGGTGATGGGATTACAACTAGCGGGCGACAAGAGAGCTCCTCGCTGTATATGTATTCTGTCTGAGCGGAAACCATCAGCTCCTGCGAGCACAGAGAAATAGAAATGACTATAAATTATATAAAACACCACTCATACCTACTCTATCACTAAACAAACTCTCCAATTACCACTCTCCTTTTCTTCCCATTCCACCACTCCTCCCCCAGCAACCC
>NAPT01000655.1:0-16543 GCA_002927785.1 Cladonia uncialis
CCTCCCCTCTCCCCCTCAAACACCCTCCTAACCAACCCCTCCTTAATCCTCACCGTCTCCACACAATCCTCTCGATCCTGTTTATTCGCCAGCACCAACAACGGAATGCTTGCCGTGCTCGGATGACTGAGCACGCTCTCGAGCGTTTTCCTACACTCTTCCAACCTGCCTCCACCACCACCTCCTCCTCCTCCGGCACCATCTTCGTCCAGATTGCTAGATTCAGGATCGCCGATGTCACACCCATCAACTACGAAGACGATTGCGTGACATACTTCGTAGTAACTCGTCCACATGCTCCTGAGCGCGTGTTGCCCGCCTACATCCCAGATCTTGAGATACATATCTGAGAGGGAGATGGTGGCGACGTTTTGGCCGACGGTCGGGACGGTGGGTTTGGCTGAAGCAGACGGGGAGTTGGAGGTCGGGGAGAGAGAGTAGAGGGATTTGATGGTATTGAGGAGGGTGGTTTTGCCGGCGTTGTCGAGGCCGAGGAGGAGGATGGAGTATTCTGTTGGATGGAGAAGGGTTTTAGCGGGGTGTCTAGGTTGAGGGGATGGGTGGATATGGTGAGAAAGGGGGGAGAAAGACCTTCTTTGGCGGTGGCCCAGAAGTAGATGGATTTGGCAAGGTGGTACATATTTGCTGTTGGTGGAGGAGATGGTGAGGGGGCGCGAGCTGCTACTGGGGAACTAATGAGCGAAGAAGGAGCATGGTTTGACTATCATCCGGGAAGCTTGACGGAGTCTTTCGAGATGCATGGCCCGTATACTGTCAGTACATTGAAAATGATCATGCTGTAGCTCCTGTAAGGCTGAGACCAGTGCGGAATTTACGCCGCTCCATGGTATCAAAAAGTGGGACGCGCGAGAAAAAGGAATCGCGATCTAGCTTTTCGATAAAGTCACTCAGCGGTAACTTTATGTGCTCATCTATAGTTCATATAGTCATTTATAACTTTATAGTATAACACTTTTCTTTAATATTCAAGCAGTTATCAAGCTGTGTATGTTGATTTTCTATGCTAAGACTTGCGGGCTTGCGTCCCACTAGAGGAGAGTGCTGGGGTCTAGGCGAGTTTTGCTGAGTGCCGGCGGACTTGAGGCGTTACCTCCTTTGCTAAGCTGGTCGTAGCTGGCTTTTGATGCTCAGGGAAGGCATATATGGCTTATGCCTGTGCTCAAGAATACAAGCCAATGGTGTTCACTTGATGCAGTCGGATGGCTTTCTGGACGTCTTCGGGCTTGCGGAGCTAGGCTGGTCTCAACAGATGGAATCCCGGTTTTGAGAGTTCTTGCTGAACTGGCGAGAAGCGAAGGGAGTTGTTCTTTTGGTGTTCGCCTCAAGACCTTGTGTCTGGTCAAAATGATATAGTGTCCAAAGCGTATTCCGCAACGGTAGGAGGGCCGTTTGAAGCGTGTCAACACCAATGTGCTTGGAGAATGGATATTGGAGGTCCCATTCAGGCCAAATCCGGGCTGAGGAGGGCAATGCCCGAGTTCTGTTCATGTGCTATGCCTGGACATTACCTCATTTCGCTTGATGGAAGAATCAATGATTATTGATCTCGGCGTTGACCCGGGCAATCACCTCAACAATGGTCATGGCGATGAAGATGGCAGCAACTAAAAAGCCCAGAAGCATGCAGTATGCGACAGATTTTCGTTGACGCTTAGTTGACCGGGTTGGTCGTTGTGTATGCTTCACGGTCACAACCATTGTCTGCGACTGGCCTGGCCATCTCGGTACATACGTTGGCCGAAATAGGGTAGTCCGTGAGGTTTGTTGGGCCTCTAGATCAGGCGCTGCAGAATAAGAGGGTGGTATGTCAGTTGCCTTCGCAGATGTGTACATTGGTGGAGGAAAGCTGGGTTCATTCTGCAAATCCATGGTGGGAGGATGAGAGCTGATCGCGCGAAGACCAAAGTCGAAGATGAGGTGGGTGTACGTCTTAACTACGTAGAGTATCAATGAATGATAAGCTGCAGGGCCCGGGGATTTCGGAGACTTTAGAAGCTAGAGATATAGGTGTCGACAGAAAGCTGACAGCTATAGTGTGAGAGGGATAGTATGATGTCTGATGGTTTGGCGCAGACCTGTCGACACAGAAACGAAGACCGGTGAGATCTGCGATGGCATGGAAGAGCAACATTATAAGTATCGGTCATTGCCTGTTGTAGGCATCGAGTGCCGCGGTACTTCTGTGCTGGAGTAGCTGGAGCGCAGCAAGGCAATTCAGGCTTTCACTACTGCGCCACGCTTAGGCTGCTAGTGGCCGCTTCAACAACCCTCGGAATCAGAAGCGTTCAAACAGGATCCTTGCGCATGCGCGGTAAATTGTGATAGTGCTGATAGGCTGATTGCAGCCTGCTGGCATCTTGGACGGCAGAATACGAATATCGGAGCTATGCAATGAATGAAGCCGCAACGCAACTTCTATATTCCACAGGCAGAGCTGAACGAAGATCACATGCAAGGATTCAGTCCTTAAATGTGTCTTACTCTATTACCCAGGGCTCTTCATTCTTACCTTCTTCTTCGACACGGGCCTTTTGCTTTCGAATGATTCTAGCCAGTCCTGCGAAGAGTGATGGTTTCGACATCCGGCCGCTGTTGGCTCCTGACTCACCTTTGCGCGTTGCGCTGTCAAAATGTATGCCAAAAATGGCCATGGGATGCAGTAAGGCATAGAGAGGTATGTACCACTCAGAAGGCTCGGGGTTTTCATGCTTCGGGCGGAAGACTTCAAATCGTTGACCGCGCCGCTTCCATGCCCCGTTGTGGTCATGCTTCATGGCACGTACCAAGTGTTTCTTCTTGACCTCATATGCCCGGCCGAACCCATGGGATATACTGTTAATGTTGAACATAATAAAATAAGTCACTAAGGCGACAATGATGATAACGTAGATTAGTGCGTCCATGGAGAATTGATCATTGACGCTCCAGAGAGACTAAGGAGTTGTCAGCAGAATTCACGAGCAATTCACTTGATTTCAAGTTGGCCAGGACCAACTGCTAGACCGGACTTTTCGGTGTACTCCTGTAGGTGCATAGTATGATAGAGAGGGTCGAGCTTACTGTAGTAAACGCTAACGGAAGGAAGAAAATACTGACGAAGGTGAGCAGCTTGATGTTCTCACCCAATTTTGTAGATGCCCTGCTCTCGATTACGGCACTTGCATTGAATAGCTAACATAGATTAGTTCCTATCCACAGCAGTATTGCAAATAACATACGGCATCCCTTAGGGCCTTTGTTGACGCAAGCTTTTGTCGGAAAGACTCCCTTTGATTTTGGAGGACACGATACTGTCTTTCGGCGAAAGTAAACTGACGCTGATCATGTTCTGTCATCCCTTCAAGGGGTTGTATTCGAGCAGCTTTGTACAATTCCCATTGAGCGATATTGTCCGTAATGGTAAGTTCGAACTCGGACAGGCAATCGATGGCCCAAAAGTACCGCCTCGACCTTGAAAATGCGCCATCATCGAATAGAAGATTATCATGTTCGGCGGGCTTCATCAAAGAATCTCCGCCATCTAAAATGTAGTCGAAGTATGAAAGAAAATCCGCCCAGCGCTCAGTGATCCTCTCCAGGCCCTGGGCGATGAGATGTAGCTCAGCACCAGCCTGGTTCAGTCTGCAGAGAGGATAGCCTATAACATGTGCCCTTCCAAGCGACGAAGCGTTCATCGGAAAAGAGGTATTCTTCTCATCAAAGAAGTAGTCAGGCGCAAGAACCAACAACGTCCAGTGCCGGCTAACATTTTTGAGATCAGGGTCAAAGGCCTCTACACCATCGATCGATGTAGATGGATAGATCTTCCCACGGTTAACAAGGCCTTATGCCTGGCTATAATATCCGAGAATGGACTCACAGTATACGCACATTTCCGAAAATGCCACCCAAGCGGATGACCATAGAGCGGCCCATGTTTCCAAAGCTCTTTGACCTTCCAATCGGTGACTTCCCGTATCTCATAGAAATTCGTATGAAACCCATTCCAAGCTCTTGCGTATGGATTGGTCATGGTACTCCTTCGCTTCGTCTGTAGATGAAAATCGAGATGTTCCCACAACCCGACAACCTTATCACTACTGGCGAAGTATGGTATGGCTTGTCGAGGACCATGGCTAGCCGGGCCGATACTGTCTCCCGTCGTTGCGCCTTGGTATAAGCTTCGACAGATCAGTCAAGCCCGATAGAAGTTCGTGGAATGACTTACACGAGCCTCGACCAAGGAGCGGTTGACGAGCCTTGCTGTTGGACCTGAAGCTCTGGCCCAACGGCGTCATCGCCAAGTCTGTATATCCTAGTGTTTTCCGACTCATCAAAGTCAACAACCACAAAGTCATTGCCCGCTTGCTCCCTCAATCGTTCATCAAAATGACAAAGAGTCTCCAATTCTCTTTCCACAGGATATCTGATTGTGGGATGACTATCACATGGCGGACCCCATGGCGCGTTCGTCTGCAATATGTTGGATCTGAGGAATTTCAATGGCAACCTATTGTCATCAGGCATTCCCCAGCAATCCCGAAGTCGTTCGACAAGGGACTTCGAAAGAGTGAGGTCGAAGAAGTAATCCAGTCCATTGATGCTCCATTTTCCGTAAGGAACCTTCAATGGTCCTTGCGTGTCGCCATAAATGTCTCCATTGATGGGAGTGCCTCTCCTAGAAGGCCTTGGGGTCTCGAGAGGATCTAATCCAGGCTCACCAGTGCGCAGTATACTTGTCTCTGCCTTAATTTGGCCGGTGTTTTCCTCTCTTCTCCTAGTGCTGTTCTCAAGGCTTCTAAAGCGTGCTTCGTGGCCATCCAACTTGGCTTCTATCCGCTCCAATACTCTCAGAATGCCATTGAGGACGTGATCGGGTCTAATTGGGTCTGTCATCTTGTAGAGAGACGGTCACCATAGATGAGGCCAACCCTAAGTCCATATGGAGGACATTGAGCTCCATTGCTTGGATTGACGAGGACCGGATGAATGTGGACCACCTCGAGAATGGCTGCTCAGGCAACAGCTTGGTCTCCATGCTTTCCCGATTTACGCGGCCGTATGACAGTGAAGAAAGAGGTATTTGATATTCGGCGTGGCTGAGCTCGGGCTGAGACGCGCGTTGCAGCTCGGGTATGGTACTTAAAGTAGATGTTCGCTCCGTTATGGTGACGTCGGCTACCTTATTGTGTGTGACAGAACTATGATTAGTCAGCATATGCTAAGCCTATCCAGGGACCTCACCCCTCAATTTTAGGGACCACACCCCTGGAAGGTTGAATCATGCCGAACATATGTTGAGCATATGCTAAAAGGATAATGTTTTGAGGGTGTGGTCCCTAAGATTTAGGGGTGTGGTTCTTAAATGGGCTCAGCACACAAAGTATGTCGAGTAGGTACTAGTTAGTTATAATTCTACCATCGCCAACGTTTCTATACTTCAAAGGTGTATTTTTTTGATTTTCAGGGGTAAGGCCCCTAAATAGGCTCCCAAGGAAGTCATTTTAGGGGTGTGGTCCACCAAAGGAAAAGCTCGCATAGTAGAGTTGACCAGCACGACTTCGGCTTAATTTTCTACCATGGCCGAAGCTGTAAGCCCCAAGTGGCGTGGGGGCGATCTGGTGTGATTCGTCGGAATTCATTGCTGAAGCGAGGTGGCTGATTCGAGACGTTCAGCTCCCATCCTTCTAAGTTTGGTCCATTTCAACTCAAGCAGGAATACTTTGTGTACAGAGTTGTCGGTTCACAGCCTGATTATATTAGATCTCATAATCATGTCAAAATCCTTTTGATATTGACCCGCTGCGATAATTAGTCTTCGCGAGCAGAGATCTATTTGCAATGGAGTACGAAACGTGGTTGCTGCTCGAAGATGCATGGCCGAGAAATGCTTTGCAGCTTGGTAGTCTTGTCCGCGATTGCAGAAATCCAGCTCTATATTGTTATTTCCCTGGAGATTTGGCGGGCAAGCAGAACCAAATGGTACAAAAATACGAAGACTATGAGGCAACATTGGAATTCGCAGGCCATGCAAAGCGCTCACGACTTTTCAAGATGATTCCCACAAGCGACGATTCCAGCGATATTGTGCATTTGAAGGCTCGAGAGAGCTGCACGTACCGGCTTCAAAACTCGTGGACATGGATTGAGACCATTGGTGCTCGTGCAGATGCTCGAGAGTGGCCACTAAGACATTTTAAAGAGCATCATGCTATTTATCTTCTGCCTGGACTTCGGACGCTTCGCGACGGCCTTTTGAGTCGCACTGACAATAGCACGACGACTGGATACTCTGCCGGGCTTCCCATTCCTGGCTCATAATTGAAGGGTTGAATAAACCGCTGGTTTCGTGGCTATTCTGGTTGCTCACGCTCGTTCTCATTGTGGTCAGCGTGTTCTGGTCAATATGGAAACAGCAGGGCGTTGGTGTTGGGCCACTTTGCTTCAATGTGCTTGCACTTGCTGGATCTTTCTTGACTTCCAAGTTCTACGAGCAACGTGACGCGTGAGCAATCTTTTATGACGCCCCTGTTATGTATGCTTAAACTATATAAATAAGCGCGTCGCAAGAATAGACTACGAATGCACCCGTTTCATACTCTGTCCCCAATTTCTCCTGTCTTAGAATTACTCATAAATTCAAGGCCTGGAACTAGACGTCTGCCTTGGTGTACACGACATTCGCCGGTACAGCAAGCTCTGTCCAATTTGTGATGGCTGAATCAGACGCCCCGTCACGACTTTCAAGTTGGTCAAGTGTGAACGACTGCATTGTTTGTTCGGTGCAGCTAGCAACTCCAGCCATTCCCGCAGGCCTTCTTGAAGGCCGTGTCCTGTCTCTATCGCGGAGGAACATATTTCGAACTGTGTTTTGGAAATAATACGTTGGCTTTCGTGGACGCGAGCTCCGCTGAACAAACAGGCTTCGGAAAGATGCCAGACAAGACACTATGATTGCTGAAGGAGAGATATTAGGCCAGCTGCTTCCAAAAGGGTGTGTTGCGTGCTTGAAGCAGAGAGAAGGGCTTACCAATACATTGTTCTACGGAGCTCCAAAGATAGAGCCACGATGGTTCAGGCTGCTTAGTGAAGGTACTAACTTTGGTACTGACTATGGTAACGCGTATGACCGCGAACACTGTCGTGATGATTGCAAGAGAGAATATGCCAATCAGAGCCGTCTTTCTTCTGAACGACATCTGGACTCCCCATAGCATACTGATTGGGAGTGCCATAACTGTTGCAACGAAAATTCAGCGTTGACTAGGTAATTGAATGGTTCATAACATACTTGTATAATCAGACACAATATCCAATATGCAGTTCACCCATAATATTACTTTTTCATGACGGGCAGCCGATTCGGTATTACAATTCTGCATGAGCCTGTCGAAAGAATCGGTGAGACAAGCGTACGGCATGTCCACAATCGAGATAACGTAGGCGGCGACAGTAAACACGAAGACACACCACCAGAGGACTTGCTGTCGTGCCACATTCTGACCTAGCCGCTTGAAGAAAAGGAGGAAAGAGAATTTTATGGCCCATAATCCAGTGTAAAAGGAGACCCAAACAGCCAAAGAGTCTCTGAAGTACCTTTCGCTGTCGGCCTCAAAATTCTCAGGGGGAGGCCACAGCTGGCCAGTTTCCACGGCTAAAAATTGATACATGAATTTTGCAGTGATCTGCCAAATTATAGCCGTATCGAGGGCCAGCAACCAGGCAAGAATAGCAAATCCATCATCCCAAAAGAGCCTTGTAAAGCACTTCCAGCGGGCAACCAGTCTCCCAAGGAGGAATATAAAGGAGACGATGACTCCGCTCCAGATGACTCGCTGGAATAATCAGCCTGTGACGGTGCTGTGTGAATCTTGGCATGGCTGGCTCACAAGGAAGATAGTCTCGTCGACTTTGGCCAACCTTCTGACCGGCGGTCGCGCGCTGAAAGAAACCATGGGTAAGAGGGGCTGTGCAAGGTCAATGTGAAGAAGAGAAAATCGTTATAACAGCTTGAGAAGGGTAAGGTAAGTATTCGTAAGTGGGCGAGCGGTGATATATCCCGTCGAACGTGAGGCACAGCCTGCATGCTTAGCGAGGATGCAACATCGCAAATGCATGTGGAATCTGCATATATCATGATGACACATCCGCCCATGCCACTCTGAATTTTTTCAGCTCCTCCCTTCAGACGAATCCAGTGGCCATTGGGATTCCAGGAATGGGACCTTGATGCATAACGGGGGTTCGGGATTGCGCACCTAGTGCCTCGGATTTGGTCATTCTCGCTTCATGAACCACATATGGGGCATGCTGCTTCGGTATCAATGAGGGAATAAGTCTAGGTCGGTCTACGTTACGAGTTTTGGAATAGCCCGCGTGGAGAATTAGGAATTTGTCTGGGCGATCTTGCGATTTTGAGGACACCACTTCTCGCACAAGATCAGGGCAGGCCCAGGATGATGCAATTCTCTGGAGTTCGCGGATGGCAGTTGCAAAACGATGGTGGGTTGAGTGGAGATCTCCTGGAAAAGGTTGTCCCAGTGACTGGAGAAATGCTGTTCAGAAGTAATAATTAGCGATGAGCCACTTACCACGCACACCGTCCTCGATGGCCATTCATGTTCGTTAAGCGCCGCAAACGGACTTCTTCGAACTAGCTTCTTCTGGTTCCATCCACGGCTGGCGAAAAGCAGATAACCAAGTCGATCATGCCTAGATGCAAAATTAGCGAGATGAATCACACCGCAAATCCAACCATCTATTCACACACGCTCAAGCATCACCGCCACGACGTATGGGACTACAAAACCAACCTCGCAGCCAGCACCAGTATAGCAGAAATCCAACTCCAGAGTCTCTTCACAGGGAAAAAAAATGACTCCCAGCAACTCCCCGGCAGCCCAGTTCCAGGCAGAATTCGCAAATGCCTCCAATCCTGCCAATCGTTTAAACCCACGCCGACCCATCTTCATAAATGGTACCAAATCGACCAATAGCACAATCTCGCCGGCTCATATCCGTCATTTTGAGTATACCAGCACCATAACCACGCCATCAGCAGCAAGAGACGATTCCACCAAGAACATCCTGACCGGCCAATTATCAAAAACACAATCAACACTAATCCCTTGCTCAAACCCCATAAGAAAGGCGTACCACAACAGCGCCGGATATCACTGACAACGATGTCGAAGCCGAATTCCCTTTCACTATCAAGATAATTCCGACACTAATATAGATCCGCTCATCTGGACCGGCTTTATACCTCCGCAACGAGAAATTTTTTGGAAGACTGATTATACAGGAAAATCGCTCTTTGAGATCCATTCTCCGATCTGTATGCTAGCGCCCTTTTCTTGATTGGGCTCGTTGGTACGAGACTTGGTACGAGCCTTTGATGTTTGATGGGCCCGATGTGCTAGTGGCCCCAGTTGTTAGATTACTAGGAGTGCTGGGCGAAAGTAAGGTAGATAGGTTGCTTTGTCCTTTTGGAAGGGGAAATACAATAGAGCTAGGATGGCACCGATACCGCTGAGTACGATTTTGAGATAGCACTCATGCCCGCGTTACCGTGGATGTATGTTTCGTAGCAGTCTTAGGCACAAGGATTTCATCATGGATACCTAGAGAACTTAGCAATAGCGCAATGATCTAATGTAAATGCTCTGAAAAGCAAGAATGATCTATGTCAAGCATCAACCATCAGCATCTGAATGATGGAAGATGCTTCTGTCACTTGAAGCAACGAAATAGCAGGACATATTGAAGTTTGATGAAGCATAGTATGTTGCGACCTGTGGAGGTATCGCCCTCGTTTCCACATCACGACCACTTCATCAAGAAATCGATTTCATTCGCAACCTAATCTCCCAATGTTACGTGCCAACTTGTACTTGCTTTACTGTGAGCCTTCATTCTTTCTTTTCTAAACGTGAACGTCCACACAGCCACACAGCCACAAGCCATTTGCTACTCCTCCCCCACCAGTCCCCACTACCAATCCGCTTCCTCTTACTTCTCACCAGGAATTCTTAGAAGCTCCTTTAGATCAAATCATCTATCCTGCATTCCCCGATAATCATGCAAGTTCCACACAGTAGGTCGAAGGAGATAGACATAACAGATCGAACAACCATTAGGTGATAGATGCGGACCCTCTGCTCGGTCTTCGTAGAGCTGTTATTGAGGGATCCCAACGGCGACGAAACGTAGTGCGGGCTTCGGATCGAAAGTGGGGAAGGGAGCGTTGGTCCGGTGGAGCATAGCGAAGTTCGGATAAGAGAAGGTGGGGAGGCGGGCGAGGGTTCGGAGAAGGAGCCCGATGGGGAGGGCGAGGACCCAGGAGCGAGAGGCTGACAGAGAGGTAAAGAGGGTATCTTTTATGCGGCATTTCTATGGACTATCCGAAGTATTGCTGAACACCAGTGAAAAAGCGGAGGCATTACTCATTGCAGAAGTGGATTGAGGCTGCCAGGCAACCTGGTTCCGGCCTCCTAAGGGGAGATGGTCGTAGCCCGGTCTCATCATCTGCAGGGAGCTTCTTCAGGAGGAGACGGCTTCGAGCTCGTTAAAATGTTGTTGACTGACGTATAAGACGTACGATACAGGCGGCATATCACGAGAATTGCACTCGAAGCACGATCGAGGTGGATTGAATGCAGCCGAAGCCGAGTCATGGTAACACTACGCTAAGGAGGCAGTGGAGGTAAACGAGGTGATTCTGAAATAGGCAGGGGATTCCGTTGGGTGCAAGGCGAGCGAGCTCTACTAGGCGCGAGTGTGTTGAAGCTGAGATTGGCCTCTTATATCCTTGAAGACCTTGGATTGGAAGAGAACGGAGTATAAGTCAGGCATGTTGAGTGAACCACTACGAACCCTCACTTGAGAACCTGCCAAAATGTTACCTCGGAGGGTGGGGTTTTGTTCGTGAGGGGAATTTAGTGAGTGATAAGCGCTCAAAAGGTGCTCGCTTTGCATGGGTCTTGATCAGGAATACTCGATGCCTTGCGCTAACAGCCTCACTGTATGCATGACTTGCGCCTGATTCTCTTGTACCAGACAATAGGTGCGACGTGGCATGAAGATTATGAAGTTGGTTGGTATGCCTGAGCGCGTCGATAGTATGTAAATGAATCTTGGGAGGTGGAGCTAATGGCCATGACGGCCAGTTTGATTGGCCGCGAGCTAGAAATTTGGAGTATGAGAGAAGATAAAGATCCATCTTTGTTGCCATGGAGCAGGAGTTGGGACAGCTGGATGGTGCAATTACAATGTTTTCCGAGGGCACTAGTAATGCAGGGATTGAGTCCTTGCATCCAACCCACAATATTGGACAAGCTTTTAAGGTCTGACCCATGAAGGTTGGAAGATCGTCCTTGCAGCTTCGGCGCACGCGCAACGATAGATCGGTAGCGAGATCTCAATTGAAGCCGTGAGGGGCGAAAATGCAGCCGAACACTTCGGCAATCGGTGAAAACAATGCAGGTGAACAACACCCAATGTATAGGAAAGGATCGCACGAAGTGGGCGATAGGTAGGAGCGCATGCATGCTTGCTGACGCCTTCCGGGGTCAAGTAAATTTTTCTGCAATAAGGGCAGAGAATACTGCAGTCCAGTACCGGTTTCGCGAATTGAGGGCCCGTTCGGCGCATCGACTGCCAAAGCCCACAAGCTTATCTACTGGTCTATGAGAAGGCAGGTGAAGTACGCAATGTGTTTTGCAGGAAAAAGAAATGGATGTTTGCTCTCTGCATTGCGGACCTGCTGTAATAGAAGTTCTCGTAACGGCTTTTTTCTAATATCGGCAGGTTGGATTTTGTTGCAGGAAAGACGATGACTTCGATGTAGCATGTCTAGATTAGGCTCAGGACCCTCCACGAGACGACTGAATATCTCCTGCTTGATCTCGAGTGGGAGCGCCAACAATAATGGAATGGAATGGTCTACACTATAAGTTTAATGGGAGCGCTTCCAGCCAAAGACCCGATTGGACGCAATGAGTGGTAGTCGTGGTAAGTGAATGGAACCCACAGAGTCCATACCCGCAACTGTGATGTGCTAGAAGTGGTGAAGTCGAAACCTATGGGCTGTACGGAATTCCATCATTTGATGACTGAAGCGTATCAACAGCGGCATGCAGGTATGCATGCAAAGCAGCTTCGATCACTCCTTGTAGTACCTACCAATGCACGAGACCGAGATCCTCCAATCAGACATGCCAGGACCCTACGATGGGCCACATTGGATGAATAACGTGGATTTTGGTGCCCAAGAAGAATTTAGCCCAGACCTCCAGTTGAAACCGAGTGCTTTGTGATGGTTGGGAAGACATCACTGTAGGACTTGAATCACGGTTTTCCTTGCTCTACTCTTAGGTCTCACAAAGCAACGCTGCAAGGGTCTTGCGCAGACTTGTCCCTCGGTACTGTTCACGGAGCAAGATTGTCGCAGTACATTTTCTATGTACGTGATGAGGATCAGTGCATGTTTAGTTCGACTATCGATTCGTCACACCAATTCTACATCCTGCAGTGCAAGTCACAGCATTGTCATCGGCGAAGATGGATATCGAGCTGGGACCCGGATGTTGAGTAATCGTGATCTGTCGTCCCCGGTTATTCCGCTGATTTGAACTCTTGGGGGCAGATGCCGGTGAAGATGTCCGCCCAGGCCGTTTTGCACCAGGGCAGCAGGGGCCCTTAAGGGGACTCGCTAAGGGGGATCGCCGTCCCTAAGATTGCGCATGGGCTGGAATTAGAAGCAGAACCACGGAAATGGTAAAGCTTACGGGGCGCAATAGGCAAGGATTGGCGAATGATCTTCAACTAATCAATTCCACCCACTTACCCACGCGTTGGCGTTCCTTCGTTCATGCGCCAACTCAGAATGTGCTGGACGCTGTACTACTCTCTCTCTTTAGTACTGTGCATCCTCGTGCATCCGCAGCGGCACCGCAAATGAAATCCGCCTCCTATCTCTGCCCTTGACAACTCATCTTCAAGTGGCGTTGTTAGGCCTGTTAGAACCTGAAAGATTGACCTGAGCTGACTGGAGATCCCCTCGCAAGTTGCTCGTCGTTGCCCTGCCAGCCAAGGAAGCAAAGGCCAATTATGCTTTGCAACTCTTCAGCTGGGGCTTGGTTGGCCGCGAAGGCATGCCTTGTTTGGCCAGCCTAACTGCTGGTCAAATCTCGTTCCAAGCGCCTCTTGATTCACCCATGCCCTCTTGTTTCTGTGGCCATAAAATCCCGTATTACCGTACTGGACGCATAATTCTGACTGGCTTGGGGGCCCTACCAGGTTCTTGCATAAGACGCGCTGAGACCCCACGACTCCCCATGTCACTCCCACTCTTCCCCCGTGGCCCACCCGTGGTAAATCCCCGTTGTATAGACACCCTGCTAGCAATCATCGATGAGAATCTTTGACGTTGCCTGACTGCATTAACGACGAAAAGCACTGACATCGCCTGCCTGCTTTATCAACACCAAGCATTGCGCCAACCGATAATCGATAACCGTATCGGCGCAGTCGGAGGTGGGGTTCCGAGGGTGTGACAAAGAACAAATTGAGACTATTAGAAGCATTGACCTTAACGCACTTCGCCGCCCATGTGCGACGGGATACCGTCATTGTAAAATCACAAGCGAGATACATAGAGAAAGCCTGGTGACGTCGTCGAAGCAAAAGTGTCCTGCAAGACATTTGAAATACTCAAGAGGGCGGCTATAGGGCATCTTCGGCGGACGTGGTTGTTATTGAGACGAGATTTTTTTGGACGGAGTGAGGAGGACAATTTATTGACGTTGCCTGGATACGCGCAAAAATATCTTGGAACCTCGGGCACTTAAACGTAAGCCATTGCACCTTCCGAAATCTACTGTAATACGAGAATACTCATAATCGCCGACAGAAGCGCCCCTCTCTATATCTCACAGGCTGGCCTGCCTTTTCCACTATGAAAGGATCTCCTTATTGATATTCGCGGCTTTAATATTTCTTACCCACATAATCTAATATATAATGGCGTCGACTACCCTCATCACCTTCATGCTGTGAGCCCTGTAATCCTTTCCACCCCATGATATAAAGCTCACCGTTCCGCAGTCAAGCGCCTCTCTCTGTCTACTCTGTCGAGATCTTGGGATCATGGGACAATTTCTCCAAACCGTACCAGCTGCAAAGGGACGGACGGACAGGCCCAGGCCACTGGCGAGGATGCCACACCTTCCAGAACATCACCTGTGACGGTGATACTCTCGATGCGTCTCAAAGCCGTGACGGGGGCTTGAAGATGGGAGGCACTTACTGGTACTACGTGAGTCACGCTCGGAAGACGCGAAAAGCCACTTCCACGCTGCAGCAGCTAATGACCCATTCAGTACTTGTTAGATGGCGACGTTGAGTACCATGATCCTGCAGAACCATACACCAACTCTTGTCCGCTCCTGCCTGGTCAAGTCGTCAATGTCCTCGATGTTCCAATGCAATCCAGAGCGCCAAGCCACAACGGGTCGTCGACATCCATTGATTCCATTCTGGTTTTCACCCTTGATCCTCAGGACAAATACCTCCCTCCAGGAGTTCGTCGCGCAGCTACAACTTCCGCAATCCAACAACGGAAGGCCAAACTTGCTGTAACGCCGAAACCAAAACACAGAGCAGCAACAAGCGAGCCAGATAGGGAAGATATTGTTCCACGGACCGGCCAATCAACACTAGAAAGACAGCGCTCGCTTCTGTCAGTTTTCCACAAGCTGCGCCAAACCAGATCTGCGGGCTCGAACGCGAAATCAGGTCTGGCGTGGCCTGGCAAGGTTCTCTCAAGATCTGGATCAAGGGGCGGGCAGTCTGAGACTCCTGAAGAGATTCCAGAAATACCAAAATTGCCTAGTCAGCTACCCAACAGAGCCGTGACAGGAAGCGGTGATGCGTTCAATCTGCCCATACAAAGACCTGATACGCCACCGCCCATGCCATCTAGAGATGCACCTGTACCAACAGTTGACCGAGTTGAGTCCACGAGTCCACTAAGCTCTCAGATAGATACAATCCATGGCAAACGTCGAGAACACCTGGAGGATCCAAAAGTCCGAGAGGACGGCAATCTTTCGGCCCCTTCTGTTCTTAGGCTTCCCGATTCGTCTTCAACAAGCACTAATGCTCTATTCGAGAAGCTTAGCGAACAGCTTACGCGCTTCGCAGAATCCACGGCCATTGCAAAGAGCGGCGTGGCAGGACATGGACGTCACTGCAGGTCAAGGATAGAGAAGGACGTCCAGATAGCCGCCAAGGATGCAACGCTGGAGGAATCTACCTCAGCCACTCATGCCAAATCCTCTTTGGGGCCGATCAAATGTCCGAATATGTCCGAACACCTTTGCCCGACCACTCATAGCTACGCAACATCCTCATATGCTGCTAGCGAAGACCAGTCACCCTACTTTGACTCGAACACGACCCACTCAAATCCAATGTCTCCCCTCCATCTTTCGCAGCCCGAAACGCCTGTCATGAGCGAATTCGGGGATGAGCATTTCTCCATTCGGCGGAGCTCGATATCTCTCGCGCAGCTTGCTATAAGCGACAGCCACGACTTGGACCAATCACCTCCACGACCACCGTCCCGGGCCGCACCACCCCCGCCAGCAAGCAAGCCTGCGACTGCCTACTCTACTCTGGGCGGATTCCAGGGCTACAGTATTCCGGATTCTGATCATACGTCTGTGCTGACGATACGAAAATTACCCAGCACTACGTTCAAGCCAGCTGATACCACATCAAACTTCGGCCAGCAAGGCAATAAAAAGGAGCTTGTCGAATCCTGGAACGATGGCTCCGAGCAACGCATGAGCGCGTTATCAGAGCTCGTCGAAGATCTTGGCTATCTCGGCACCGTGATTATATAACACCACATCGTCTCCCTTTCCGGACACCTTTACACCCCTTTTGACGCTTACTAATTCATGTGTTTACCATTGCCGCATGTACTCACCCCTTTGATTACATATTGTACAAATAAAAACTCGCTGGCCGCAGTACATAATACTCACCATTGATTAAAGATCTTTTCTTTTGTGGCGTTGGTTGTCAATGCTTGGCTTTATCAGCGTACATATACCCGAGCCGGCGTGCTCTTGCTCTTTGTGGGGATATGGAGGACCCGGACAGAAATACCTTTGATTTTGAGGCGGGATGGGGAGTTATAAAAGAAACATGGATATGGATATTGCTCTGGTTGATCCTGCGGATATGTGGCATGGAATGCTAGTAATTTACTGTCCTATAGGATTTGGGGGGGCCTATAAGTGGCAACACGAACATAGATATATGCAGTATGGCAGAGATGTGATTACGCGGATTGGGGAGGTAACGTAAATACCGACATATTGAAAGATACTCCCCTCGTACTCCCTGTGCCACTTTGAGACCCACTGAATAATCACCACCCTCTCCACATCAAATTACAAATAAGCCTTTCCCCACTCTCCACCCCGTCTCCCCATACCCCACTATAAACACAAATCCTGCATAACCTACCCAC